>AWOL01S0003909.1:6804-41777 GCA_000715115.1 Nicotiana otophora | reverse complement strand
CTGCTGGGGAACTCGAACCCAGAATCTGTGGTTCAGGGTTCAGAATTCGAGCTTGTAATATAATCTATACTTGGCTTTCTTGATTGTTGCTATTACTGTGTTTGTGGGCCTAATGTGCTAATTGCCTATCATTTACCGCTTTGATATTAGTTGAACTGTATTAAACTGTTTTGTTACGCCTCCTTTTCGAGTCTTCTAAAAATATGGTGCACACGTACGCGTGGCCTACTTTTCTGTTAGAGGTCATACCAAATAGAACGAGGTTAGATCAACAACTAGGCCGGGTAGACTTTCGTGCTCCCGGTACATTGCCCCCACCTCGGCTCGAGCTGTCCGCTTGGGTAAGCCATGTCTGGAACACCCCCCAGATTTTTAAACCTAGAATAACATAGCCTCATGCCGGATCCCTTGTAGGAACGTTTGTTTGCATCACGTGCATTTGACTTTGGGGACTCAACACAGGGGTGGGGTCTGTCTAGGACAAGTGTACCGAAAATAAAAGACCATCCTGATGCATCCTACGTGCTATTTGTACATTTGTTTGTTTCGCCTTGCATGTTGATCGGCTTCTAGAATAGGGAAAGAAAATCAAGAAAAAAACCAAGAGTGAGGTAGGAAAGAGAAAATTCACCCGGTTCTGAAAAATCAGGTATTCGAGAAATCCTGAAACTTTGCCAAAAGTTTGAAAAAAAAAAAAAAAAGAGAAGTCATTTCAAAACGAGTCAATATTTTCCAAAAGCATGTTTTCAGGTTGTGTCAAAACTAACCGAACTACGCGGGCTTGATTCTCACCGGATGTGAGATACGTAGGCAAACCTTATCGGTTCCGGCCCCCAATTTCCAAAAATCTAAAACAACTTTCCTTAATTCCTTCTTAGAATTCTTTCCTTAGAAAATTCAAAAAAAAAAATCAAATCTGAAAATATTTTCCTTGTTTTCCGAAGTCTTTCATTAGAAAAAAAAAGAAAAAAATAAATTCATATCAGAATCCAAAATATTTTCTTTCTTCGTTAGAAGTCGTTCTTTTGGAAATTCAAAGACAAAAATATCAAAATCCATTTTTTTTCTTTATAAGTCTTTTCTTTAAAAAATTCCGAAAGAACAAATAAAAAAAAAGAAAAAAAGAAAAGAAAAGCTAGCTTATGTACTTTGTTCCCGGTATCTTGAATTATGTAATGATCTGATTCATGCGGCGTCATGATAAGTAGGCAATCCCTATCGAATTCTATCATAGGCATTAAATAAACCGAGTGAAAAAAAAGAAGAAGGAAAAAGAAAGAAATGAGTGACAAAAAATAACAAAGGAAACAAAGAGCAAAAAAAAAAAAAAAAAAAAGAAAAAAAAAAAAAAAAAAAAAAATCAAGAGTGAAAGATCCAAAAAGAGAACTCTGTGTCGAGTTTGACAAAGAAAACAACGAAAAGTTTCCGTGAATATGCTATCAAATAGCGCGAGGGTAAAGCCTCCAATGGACGAAGCAAAAATGATTATGGTCTTCCTACAGGCCCAAGTGGCGGACTATTTCCAGAACATGATGTCCACTATGGGTAATCCGTTTGCCGAGGCTATCAAAATTGGAGAGAGGGTCGAAAATAGTTTAAAAAGGGGACAAATCTTGAGTCATGCTACCTTTAAGGCCACATCATAGACCATTCAGAATGGTTCGGGGGGTTTTGATGAACAGAAACGAGAGAGAAGAGGGAGCCATGATTGTTTCTAGCTCGAGGAGGGCCCGCAGGTCATTCAACCAATCATATATGCTTCCTAAGGCCCCACAACACTATTATCCCCATCAAGAGACTGCTTATGCCGTGGCACCGCCTCCCTATGCGGTGATGAACACTCAACCTTACATGAGGCCATAACATTATACACAACCCGTCCCTACCAAGCTCCATATAATCCCCAACAAAATATTCCCCACTTCAATCCTCGCCCAAGACAGCCTCCCAGAAGGAACCAGTTCACCCCTATTGGTGAATCATACTCTAGCTTGTTTCAAAAGCTAGTCAGGATAGGTCTGCTGTAGCTAGTGGCCCCGAACCGACCAAACCCCGAGTTCCCCTAGTACCGAGCTGATGCTAGATGTGAATACCACTCTGAAGCAGTGGGACATCATACTGAAGACTGTTGGACTCTTAAAAGAGCAGTAGAAGACCTCATCGATGTCAAGGCAATAGTTCTTAGGGATGAAAATGCCCCTAATATGACGAACAATCCTCTGCCTACTCACACCAGTAGGCCAGTAGTTGGAATGATCTGTGATGATAGGGAGACATGAGCATTATTCCAAGTCCTTTGGAAAATTAGTTACTGTGAAAGTTCTCATGCCGTAAGTCCTAAAATCCGATAGACAATATGGGGAGCGGTTTGATCAAAAGTCAAAATTTGAGTGCTGAATCCATATCAATAAAAATGGTTGAATGCCGTAGTAATGCTGATGTGCAAGTCTGTGGCTAAGATGTCGCTTAGTAACTGGAAAGTCACTCCTCTTTTATCCATTAAGGAGACATGGTAGCTTATTTTCTCATCTTTTCTTCTTCTTTTTGTGTTATCGGACCTTGCTATCCTTTATTCAATAAAAATAATAGTCAGTCATTTTGTGTCCATTTTGTGCATAGTTCTTTTCACGCTAGTTCTAGTGACATGACATGCATACGAAACTTTTGGCCAGATCCTAGAAAACTAATTTAGTCTTGAACTGGTTAACTGAGAACAAGATACTTTTGAGGATGAATACACAGTCCAAACACTTTGGAATTAAGCTCAGTTCAAATTTATGTGGAACTAGAATAGTCATACCCGTGGGGTTAATGATCTTTACCTTCAAATCATTGTGAAGATTAGGTTTGAGGAAGAATTAATTAAAGTTTGGTGAAACATTTGACATTAATGGATGAAAATTGTCTTTTGACCATGACACACCAAGAAGACAGACATGTTCATCAATGTTGTGATCACGAAAGGATAATGTGTTTGGCGTTCTCGAGGCTGGGTTTTTCGGCTATCCAAACACTTTATACCCTTCGTTACCCATTTTTGAGCCTGCGTTATTTCTTTGAACACCCTATTTTGGAATCAAGTTTAAAGTCAAAAGTAAGAAAAAAAACAAATGAAAAAAAAAGAAAAGAAAAGTCCATGCCCCAAGAGTACCAACTGGGCCAACTCTTAGAAAGTTCAAGTGAAAAAAGAATAAGAAAAGAACATTCAAAAATCCATGCCCCCAGGAAATAAAAGCTGGGGCAACTTGTTTTGAAAAAAAAAGGAAAAAATAAAAAATAAAATAAAAAAGAAAGAAAGATAAAAAAAATATAGTTAGGTCAGATGTTTGAATTACGTTTGACATGATTCCTTAAAAATGGGATACGTATGCAATCTTACACGGTTCAGTCCAACCAAATAAGGATTAAAAAAAAATCCAGTAACTAAAACTGGGGCATGAGTTTGTTTTAGTTTTTTGAAAAAGTCGATTCTAAGAGTTGTAAGTGTAAAAACCATCATATTGAGTCTACTTTGAGCCTTCATGCCATCCTTTGTTTCTAACCATATCTAAAAGCCTTCCAACCAAGACCTCCTGATCAGTTTTGAGAATGCCGAGGGAAATCCACAATGAGCAATGGTTGTCATATAGAGGACATGGCCATGGTTCTTACTCAAGGAATCAAGAAAAAAAGAGAGAGAGAGTCTTACTAGTGAAAACCCTCACAGGCACTGTAAGACGACGGTAAATAGAGATAAATAAATAAGAGAGACTGGTTGGTGAAAATCTCTCGGGGCACCACTAGTCGAAAGTATGTTGTGAAACTGATGTAAAGAATTAACACAAACAAGACCGACTTCAAGGCCCGAAGGAATAGCGAAAGGAATGATTAGATCAGTTTGATAGATCAGGCCGTTGAGTCCAAAATTCATGTCATGATCATTAAGGCTAGTTACCTCATTAAAAAATAAATTAAAAAAAACAAACAAAGCCTCTTCCTTCTTTTTATATATATATATATATAAACCTTTTCCTTCTTTCCTTCCTCATGAAGGCATCTCTTGTAGATATTGTTTCTTCGCATCATTATATCCTTTGCTTTGAGTTAGTCCTTGTCAAAACAAGTAAGAAAGAATTTCAAAACCTGCTACCAGCTTTTCAGTAAGCAAATTCTGGCTAGAACATTCAAGATAACATTATCGGAGAAGTAACATGCACACACAATTGTTACAGTCGACAGGTCTTGAGGATTCGTGCAGTACAAAGGTTCCCCCGAAAGATATTTCTGTTTGCCTACTTGTCAAAAACAAGCAAAGAAAAGACCGCAAGATTGATTACGAGTTTCATGTAGTACTGAACAGAGACTATGAAGTGTGCACATCATGCAAAAGGCGCATACCCAGTTGCTATTCTCTCTGACAAACAAATTTTTCGAAAAGCAAGAAGCCATTCAAGATATCAAAAAAGGTCACCTAAGCAAAGATCTCTAGTTAGGATAAGGCTGATTGAGCCACAAACACAATCAGGGTTGGTACAGAGAGCAAAAGTCTCTTGAAAGCAAGAACAGAGTCTACCAACAGTGTAGCCAACTACCAATGCAATCGGTCTTTCTGAAGGGAATGGGAACAAAACCAAGCTGCCAAAGACATCAAGGCCACAAACCGACCATCACTTTTAAAACTTATAATTTTTCATTGTTTGAAGCAGAAACAAAGCAGTGCAGAATGTCGATTCTTAAAGGACGAATATCACCAAAGGTAAGTTTCTGCAAAATCTCCATTTTCTTTTATTTTCAGCATGCATCACTATTGTTCATACAAATCATTTTTGTAGCTTAATCCAGGTAGAACCTTTTTGCCTAGGGGGATCCAGCTCATAATTTCGAGTTGAAGTACTCATCGCTCAGGTTGCTTTACGTAGCTTAACTCAGGTAGAATCGTTTCGCCTAGGGGATCCGGCTCATAGTTCCGAGTAGAAGTACTCTTCGCTCAGGATATTTTACGTAGTTTAACTCAGGTAGAACTGTTTCAGCTAGGGGGATCTAACTCATAGTTCCGGGTAGAAGTACTCTTCGCTCAGGATGTTTTACGTAGTTTAACTCAGGTAGAACTGTTTCGCCTAGGGGGATAAAGCTCATAGTTACGAGTAGAAGTACTCTTCGCTCAGGTTGTTTTACGTAGCTTAACTCAGGAAGAATCATTTCGCCTAGGGGTATCCAACTCATAGTTCTGGGTAGAAGTACTCTTTGCTCAGGATGTTTTACGTAGCTTAATTCAGGTAGAACCATTTCACCTAGGGGGATCCAGCTCATAGATCTGGGTAGAAGTACTTTTCGCTCAAGATGTTTTACATAGCTTAACTTAGTTAGAACCGTTTTGCCTAGGGGGATACAACTCATAGTTACGTGTAGAAGTACTCTTCGCTCAGGTTGTTTTACGTATCTTAACTTAGGTAGAACCGTTTCGCCTAGGGGGATCTAGACCATAATTACAGGTAGATGCACTTTTCACTCAGGTTGTTTCACATGGCTTAACCCAGTTAGAACCTATTCGCCTAGGGGGATCCAGCTCATATTTTCGGGTAGAAGTACTCTTTGCTCAGGCTTATTTTACGTAGCTTAACACAGTTAGAACCTATTCGCCTAGGGGGATCCAGCTCATATTTCTGGGTAGAAGTACTCTTCGCCCAATCTTTCTTTTCATAGCTTAACCCAGGTAGAACCTTTTGGCCTAGGGGGATTCAGCTCATATTTCCGGGTAGAAGTTCTCTTCGCCCAGGCTTGCTTTTCGTAGTTTAACCCATGTGGAACCTTTTCGCCCAAGGTATTTAGCATTTTATCAATAATACAGGGTACCAACCCCTGGTTATATTTCTTTTTCAGTAATACAGGGCACCAACCCACAATCCACACATATATCTTTTTTTGGGGGGGGGGGGGGGGAAAGGGGGGGGGGGGGGGGGTAAAGGGGGTGTGACACTAGGTGACGGGCGTGTGGACGTGCACCGTAGAAATTGAAACTTAGTTGATTTCGTAGAGCTGTGTAGTTAATTAACTTGTATTTTTCCATGTATTTTTCATGTGTTATAGAAACTGAGCTGTGACTCATATTAGAAATCATGCTTAGGCAAATGTTGGTATTATTGGGACCCACTGAGGTCATTTATACTGTCAAATTATATGTTTAAATTGTAATTTCTTACTCAGTCATATACATTCATTGCATATCATATCTCAGTCTCTGTAGTTATTTATTGATACATCATATCATCATTTTGGGCTAGTTTCATGACATTGTGAGCCCGAGAGACTGGAGAGATTGATGACCGAGTGAGGTTGAGGGCCTGATTATGAGGTTATTGATACTATGGCACGTGAGTTGTCCGTGCAGATCCAGATATTGATATTATAGAATGTGAGTTGTCTATGCGGATCCAGATATTGATACTATAGCACGTGAGTTATCCGTGCAACATGTGAGTTGGCCGTGTAGATCCATATATTGATACCATAACACGTGAGTTGCCTGTGCAGTACGTGAGTTGTCCGTGCGGACTATAGCGCTTGGGCTGAAGGATCCTCTCTGGAGTCTGCACACCCCCATTGAGCGCAATTGCTAGCAGTTATTATGTTTGCGCTGGATCGGCCCTGTACAGTACTGAGTGACTGAGTGTGCTAAGTATTGAGCATGATGAGTGAGAATACGACACAGTGATATTGAGTACTCTGAGAGAGTGTGAGTACATGAGTTCATCATTGAGATGCATTGTATTTGACATGCGTACTTGATATACATGCATATAGATGCATTTCCTCATGCTATCCGGTTTTGGTGACATTCATGATTTCACTTGTATATTGACATGTAGGCATAGAGATGTATTTTTCTCATACTATCTGAAAAACGAAACATCTTGTTTATTGTTGAAAGGTTTTTAGAAAAATCACAGTTTTCAAACTTATTCATATATTTTGAGATTTTCGGTAAAAGATCTGGGATCTACTGTTATACTTGAAAAATATGCCTATTTTTCCGTAACTGCGAACCAGCTGAATTATTTTTTGTACCATATTTATCATATTGTTATGAGCTGGTTATTGGAGTTGGACCCTGACCCTTGTCCCAGCTAGTCACTACTTTCAACCTAAGGTTAGGTTTGTTACTTAGTGAGTACATGTAGTCGGTTGTACTTATACTACACTTCTGCACCTTGCATGTAGATGTTGGATGTTGATGTTGCTGTGCACGTCGGGAGCAGGATTTAAAGCTGTATCTGCGTTCTGATCATAGCTGTCTCTTGATCTTGGTAGCTTTAGAATTTTAATCTGTTCATGTATATTTCAAACAGATGATGTACTTTATTTCATACCAGCTTTGTAAATTCTAAATCTTAGAAGCTCATGATTTGTACTACCAGTTCTTGGGGAGTTGTATAAAATTCAGTTATCTCATCTTTGATTCACATCAATGTTATTATATTATGTTATTTTGTTAATTGGATTACCTAGTGGGTTGGGTTAGGTGCCATCACGACAGTTTAGATTTTGGGTCGTGATAGTTTTCATCTCAAGTATTTAATAATTATTGCTTATTAATTGGGATAAAAGTGGAACATCCTCTAGCTCATGTTCACGCTCAAAATGGCCTTGCAGAGTCTTTGATTAAACGTATGCAATAGTAGCAAGACCGTTACTCATGAAAACGAGGTTACCCACTTTTGTTTGGGGTCATGCCATTTTGCATGCAGCAATGTTAGTTCGTCTCAGACCGACAAATTATCATAAATATTCCCTATTGCAATTAGTTTTGGGTCATAAACCTAATATATCCCATTTACGAATTTTTGGATGCGCAGTATATGTGCATGTAGCACCGCCATATCGCACCAAAATGGGTCCCCAAAGAAGGTTAGGAATATATGTTGATTTTGAATCTTTCTCCATTATTCGCCATCTCGAAACATTAATGGGGGTTTTGTTCACTGCTCGATTTGCAGATTGTCGATTCGATGAGATACGTTTCCTAAAATTAGGGGGAGAAATTGGTGAAACCAAACGAAAAATTTTGTGAAAAAATTCATCATTGTCTCATCTTGATCCACGTGCCTCTATTTGTGAAAAATAGGTGCAAAAGATTATTCATTTGCAGAAAATAGCAAATCAAATGCCAGACGTATTTACGGATCTGAAAAGGATAACAAAATCACATATCCCTGCAAAGAATGTTCCAATACGTATTGATATCCCTATTGGACAATCTTCTAGTGTTATAGCTAATGGGGCAAAAGCACGTCTAAAGCGTGGCCGACCTTTGGGTTATAAGGGTCGGAATCCTAGAAAAAAAAAACAAATGATCAAGATGATACTACGAAAGAGTCTTATGAAGAAATCCACAATTTAACCAATCCTGAGACTCATGAGAAAATCACTGAGCTTGAGACTCAAGCAAATAAGGAACTATCAATAAACCCAATCGATATTGAGACGAATTTGAACCGATTGGATATAGTGGTGGATTATGTTTTTGCATATAATATTGCATCTAGCATTATGAAAGATAGTGAGGATCTTGAACCTCAATCTGTTGGAGAATGTCGAAAAAGATGTGATTGGCCAAAATGGCAAGAAGCAACCCAATCTAAGTTGGATTCACTTGCGAGACGTGATTTTTTTGGGCATGTAGTCCAAATACCTAATGGTGTTAAGCCTGTTGGCTATAAATGGGTCTTTGTACGTAAGAAAAATGAGAAAAATGAGGTATAAAGATATAAGGCACTCCTTGTTGCACAAGGATTTTCACAAAGGCCTGGTGTCGATTATGAAGAGACATATTCACCTGTTATGGATGCAATAATATTTCGTTATCTCACTAGTTTTGCTGTCCATGAAAAGGTTGACATGGATTTAATGGATGTGGTTACCGCCTACCTATATGGCTCACTTGATGATGAGATATACATGAAAATTCCCGAAGGATTTAAATGTCTGACGCACATAATTCAAAGTCCTGAAAAATATTTTCAATCAAATTGCAAAGATCTTTGTATGGTCTAAAGCAATCAGGACGAATGTGGTATAACCGCCTTAGTGACTATTTATTAAAGGAAAGTTATATAAATTATGCCATTTGTCCATGCATTTTTATAAAGAAAATAACATCGAAATTTGTTGTACGTGCCGTATATGTTGATGACATTAGCCTTATTGGAACTCCTATAGAATCCCAAAAGGCAATTGATTATTTAAAGAAGGAATTCGAGATGAAAGATCTTAGAAATATAAAATTATGTCTCGCTTTGCAAATTGAACGTTTGGCAAATGGAATTTTTGTTCCTCAATCTGCCTACATAGAAAAGGTATTGAAACTGTTTTACAAGGATGGAGCACATCCATTATGTACTCCAATGGTTGTTCATCACTTGATGTGAATAAGGATGTCACGACCCAAAAAATCTACTATAGGTCGTGATGATGCCTGACGCCGCCATATGGCAAGCCAACAGTGATTGATCAATTTAATTACTCATTTTTTTACTTTCGAAATCATAAGTTTCAATAAGAAAGGAAATTTACACTTTTAAATCCACGGGAATGTACAAAATATATAGTTTGTAAGAGAAATGAAAGGCAATGATAATATACAGAACCGTAAGCACCAACTAATATATCCCAAAACTTGGAGTCACAAGTGCATGGGTATTTACTAAGGAGTACAAAAATAATACGACATCTGTCTAGAATATAAATTAGACAAGACAAAATAAATAGTACGATGGAGACTCTGTGGACTGCGATATGTAGTCTGGAATGCAACTCACGAAAAGTCTCCTCAACAGCTGCGCCTACGCGCTAAGATGATCACCAAATGAACCTGTCAGATCCTACACATTTAGTGCAGAAGTACAATATGAGTACGTAAATCAACACGTACCCAGTAAATATCTAGACTAACCCCGGAGAAGTAGTGACGAGGGGTCGACATCGACACTTACTAGAGGTCCAACAAAGCAATATAGTAAAACAATAAACAGATGTGAAGCACACAACCATAATGGGGTAAATCTGTGAGTTACTTAATCTTTCAAATATTTCCTTTAAAGTATGAATTTCTCGGTCTTGTATTCTACCTCATCAACTTAGATGTATCAAGTACAAGTAACAAACGGATAAGAAGTACCATGTAAAAATGTCGGGCATCAAAGGAAAGATAATCTCATGAATGTTCGGACTACCAGTAATATAACGCACGATTATGCTGAGGTCGTTAGGCTCGATCCAGAATAATATGTACACTGCCGAGGGTCGAGCGGTACGAACCATAGATGCATCTATTATATTACCGAGGCGTTTGGACCGCTCTACAAGAAAGGAAGGAAGTTATCGAATTACGAGACACGTGCTTACAATATAGTACAAGAGTTCAAAGTGAATATCATATTTAGCCAACAACTCAAGGTGATATGGCTCGGCCTAGTATACATATATTTATTTCTAAATCAATTTCAATTATAAGTTCAAATAATTAAGCCAGCAGAATGAGTTTAAATAATTTAATTATTACATGATAAGGTCCTAAGTCTACCCGGACATAAATATGCTTTAGCTACGTACGGACTCTCGTCACCTCGTGCGTACATAGTACCCACAACTAGTATCACATAGCAATTACATCACCTAGGGGGTAGTTTTCCTCTTACAAGGTTAGACATGAGACTTACCTTGATCCGAAGTTCCATAACCGGCTCCCACACCTCTCTAACTCTTCAATTCAACCCAAACGATCCGAAACTAGTCAAATAACGTGCAATTCAATCAAAATATACTCTAGCACTTACAATTTAATAATTTATAACAATTACCAACTCCGCTCGAAAAGTCAACCCTTTGGCCCACGTGCCCGGATTCAAATTTTTTTGAAGATAAACTTTACCTATGACGCCACGAACTCAAATATATGATTTATTTTAAATTTCATGTCCAATTTCGTGGTTAAAATCCAAAAATATCAAATTCTAGGTTTTCTACCAAAATCACATAATTTCTACTAATTTCTATGTTTAAATCCTTATAGAATCCATGTATTTAACTTACAATAGGTGGGAATAACTTACCTTGCCATAGATGATGAAAGTCTCCCCTTGAAACTCTCCAAACATCGCCCAAACCAAGAGAGAAATGAGCAAAAATCCCGATTGGGCAACATATTCTGCCCAAGCGTGTTCGTACCTGCGGGCACCCCAGCCACACCTGCGAAAAATGTCCGCTCCTGCGGAATTTACTTAGGCCCCGACCAGCCGCACCTGCGGCCCAAAACTGGAACTTGTGAGGGCGCTTCTGCGGCCCTCCACTCGCTTCCGCGCTTGTGTGATCCTTTCCGCTTCTGTGGGGTCAGCCACACCTCTCCAGCTCCGCATCTGCGGGCTCGTAGATGCTGAAATCCTTCTTGCACCTGCGACCACTGCCCAGCTCTCTCAGGACCGCTTCTGCGACCCTTTGGCCGCTTTAGCAGTCTCGAACCTGTGACCAAATCCTTCGCAGGTGCGATCGCACCAGACCTAGTGCACTTTAGTAGTTTCCCAAGTACAAACTCGATCCGTTTCCAATCCGATTCGTATCTAAGGCCCCCCGGGACCTTGTCCAAACATACCAACAGATCCCAAAATACGACACGGACTTAATCGAAGCCTCAAGCCACGTCAAACAACATTAAAATTATGAATTGATGATCGAAACCTTTTTTTAAACTTTCAAACATTCAAACTTCGACGAACGCGGCCGAATCACACTTAAGCTTTCCGGAATGACGCCAAACTTTACACACAAGTCATAAATCATGACACGAGCCTATTCCAAGGCTCGGAATCCCAAACGGACATTGATAACACCAAAGTCCACCTCAAACGAAACTTAGAAATTCTAAAACCTTCAAAATATCAACTTTCCACAATAAGCGTCGAAATGCTCCCGGGTGACCCGATACTCAACCCGAACATACGTCCAAGTCCGAAATCATGATACAAACCTATTGAAACTTTCTAATCCCGATTCCGAGGTTGTTTACTCAAATGTCAAATCTTAGTTAATTCTTCCAACTTATAGCTTCCGAAATAAAAAGTTTTCTTTTGAATTAACTTCGAACTTTCGAAATTTGATTCCGGCCACACGTACAAGTCGTAATACATGCAGTGGAGATACTCGAGGCCTCAAACCACCGAACGATATGCTAGAGTTCAGAACGATCGGTCAGGTCATTACAAAGGATCCATTCCGACCTCAAGAAAAGAATGAAGAGCTACTTGGTCCTGAAGTACCATATCTTAGTTCAATTGGTACACTAATGTATCTTGCTAACACTACAAGGCCTGACATAACTTTTTTTGTTATTGTCTTACCAAGATATAGCTTTGCTCCTATAAGGAGACATTAGAATGGAATCAAATACATATTGCAGTATCTAAAAGGGACTACCGATATGGGCTTATTTTATTATAATAATTACAGTCCCGATCTTGTTGGTTATGCCGATGCTGGGTAATTATCTGACCCACACAAGGCTCGATCTCAAATAGGCTATGTCTTTACATATGGAGGCACTACCATATCTTGGCGATCGACTAATAAATCAATCGTGGCTACTTCATCAAATCATGCTAAGATAATTTTTATTCATGAAACAAGTCGAGAATGTGTATGGTTGAGGTTTATAATACATCTTATTCGAAACAAATGTGGTTTGAAGTGTGACAAACTACCCACGATTTTATATGAAGACAATGCAGCATGCATAGCCCAATTGAAGGGAGGATTCATAAAAGGAGATAGAACAAAACACATTTTACTAAAATTATTTTTCACACATGATCTTCAAAAGAATGGTGATATCAATGTGCAACAAATTCGTTCAAGTGATAATATGACTGATTTGTTCACCAAATCTCTACCGACATCAACCTTCAAGAAACTAGTGTACAAGATTGGGATGTGAAGGCTTAAGGATGTGGATTGATTCTCTCATCAAAGGGAGTTAATACGTGTTGTACTCTTTTTTCCTTACAAGGTTTTGTCCCACTAGGTTTTTCTTGCAAGGTGTTTAACGAGGCAACCGAAAGGCATATTTCTAAACATGTGTACTCTTTTTCCTTCTCCAGAATTTTAGTTAAGGTTTTAACGAGGCACATTATCTGTTGAATAGACATTCAATGGGGAGTGTTATAAATAGAATTGTATTTAAGGTAAATGTCTATATTTAGAGAGATTTTAGGGATTATTACTTTGTGGCTAAGTCACTCTTTCCCTATAAATAGAGGGGTTCTATTCCATTGTAATTCATCCCAAATCGATAAGAATTCTCTCTCTCTACTTTTCTTTGCAATACTTTTCTTCTTCTTTTTATTGTTTTATTTAATTTACCCATTTATAGAATGAAAATAATATAAATTAATTTGGCATTATTTTTTTACTAAGCTAAGCTAATCATGACCTTTCTTTTGAAAATGTGGTGCACATTACGTAGGAAGCCATCAGACCGAGATGACTTGTGCAACATTTTCTACGTTTGGTAGACTAGCGGTGACAGTTTGAAAGGTTTTATGAATTTTACTATGTGCAACATAATCCCTTTATGAAGTCAAAAACAAACAAGACACATGGTTAGCAAACCAAGTTAAAAGAATATGCAAATTTGCTCGCTTATGTCCCTTTTAAGATATTTTTAGAAATACAAATTCATATGCAATCCAACTTTTAGTAGAAATAAAAGACTTTGTTGAAAACAATAATTGCAAACGGCAACAAATCTGCATCTCTTAGAGAAGTTTCGCACAAAAAATGCACTAAAGTTAAAGAAAGAAAAATATCCCATCAACAATTTCCTAGAGATAATAATGCATCTCTCTATGATCGAGATAATATCCAAATTAAACGAGCTTAGGATGAAACATATCGATCAAGTACATTGAAGTTAAAGTGTAACGACTGGCCGGTTGTTTTGAGAATATTAACTCTGATCCCCTATTTATTGCTCCCTCAATTTTATTTTGTGGTTATGTGACTTGCCGGGGTGCTTGGTGTTGGGTTCAGGTAAGTTTTGGAGTGGAATGGGGCACATAGTCCCTAAATTGGAAGTTTAAGTCGTAGGAGTTGACCGTAGGTTGACCTGTGTGAAGAAGACTCCGGAATGTAATTTTGACGATTTCAGTAACTCCGTATGATGATTTTAATTTTAGGAGCGTGTCCGGACATTGATTTGGAGGTCCGTAGGTCGTTTCAGCGGGAATTGGCGAAAGTTAAAAATTGGTGAAATTTTGAGAAGTTTAACCGGGAGTGAACTTTTTGATTCGGGGTCGGATTTCAATTCTAGAAGTTGGAATAGGTCTGTAATGTCAATTATGACTTGTGTACAAAATTTGGGATCAATCGGACGTGATTTGATAGGTTTCGACATCGGATGCAGAAGTTAGAAGTTCAAAAGTTCATTAGCTTGAATCGATGCACAATTCGTATTTTTAGCATTGTTTGATGTATTGTATGGCCTCGAGTAGGTTCGTTATGTATTTTGAAACAAGTTGGTATACTCGGACGGGGTCATGGGGGCCCCGGGTGTGATTCGTATCGATATCAGATCAATTATTGGACTTGTGTAAATGCTAAAGTTCCCAGTTTCTGGTGTAATCGCACCTGTGGAGGTTATGACAGCAGGTGCAGACTCGCACGTGCACTTGAGGGAACTTAGAAGCTGACAAGGCAGCCCAGGCAAGGGCTCTCAGATGCGGACAATGTTCCGCAGAAGCGGTTTCGCTTCTACAGTGATGAGATGCGCAGGAGCGGCTAAGGTCTCAGGTGCGAAACAATTGTCGTAGGCACGCACGCGCAAGTGCGTCCCTATGCTCGCAGAAGCGGACTCTTTGGATTTATTGAAATCCGCACCTGCGATGACTTTTCCGCAGATACTGCAGTAAGGTTGTAGGTGCGACATAACTGGGCAGAAAAAGGGAAAAATCGAGGGTTTGATCTCATTTTTATTTTGGGACTTTGAGAGCTCGGATTAAGGCGATAATTTGAGGAATTGTTGGGGTAAGAGTTCCTAACTCGTTTTTGATTAATTTTCACTAATCTATCTTCGATTTCTTCATTTAATTAAGGATTTGGGTTGAACATTTGGGAAAAAGGTGTAAACTTCTTAGACCAAATTCTTGAATTTTGAAAGGCCAAATGAGTTTGAATTTGGATAATTCTTGTATGGTTGGACTCGATGTCAAATGGGTGTTTGGATTTTATAATTTTGTTCGGGTTCCGAGATGTGGGCCCGGGTAGACTTTTTGGGGCTATTTTTTCAATTCTTGCTAAAATCATAATTTCATTATTTAGATTAGTTTCTTATAGTTATATTTATAGTATGTAATTATTTTTGACTAGATTTGAGCAGTTTGGAGTTAGAAAGTCGAGGGAAAGACCTTCTTATTGATTGATTGTGTAAGGTTTGAGGTAAGTGACTTGTCTAACTTCATGTGAGGAAAAGTTCCCTTAAGATTTGGTACTGTTATGGTTATTTGCAATATGTGAAGGCCGTGTACGCGAGGTGACGAGTGCGTACTCGGACTAAATGTTGAAAATCTGATTTTTGCTAAGTAGTTTCCTTTTATTTCCTTAATTGAGTTACTCTAGCATGTTCATCATGTTTAGCCTAATTTCATATGTCTACGTGTCTTATCTCTTATTTGCAATTTGTACAAAATGCTTAGTTGAATTTCTTGCTTCCTTGATTCCGTATGCATTATTTAACTGTGGAATTATTTTCTTGAAATATCATTGTTACATTTGTTATGTTTTGGTTTTCGTGATTATTGTTGAGGTGATTGTTTGGTTGTGGTACGAGGTTTCTGTCGTGAGGATTGTTATTGTGGCACGAGGTTTCTGCCGTGCAGATTGTTATTGTGGCACGAGGTTTCTGCCGTGCGGATTGTTATTGTGGCACGAGGTTTCTGCCATGGATTGTTATTGTGGAACGAGGTTTTTGCCGTGCGGATTGTTATTGTGGCACGAGTTTTCTGCCGTGCGATTGTTATTATAAGGAAAGATTGTGAGATATTTACTTTTGGAAATACGAGGCGGTACCTCGGGAGTGCCCCTGTAGATTTCCTCTATTTGTTGTATTGTTTGTTGTTGTTGTTGTTGTTCCTTAACTTGTAGGATTCTTGTTTCCTTACGTGTTGTATTTTTCTTCTTGATTCTGTGTTGTTACCTTCCATAAATTTCTATTGTTACACTTCCCTGTCACTTTATTATATCGTTATATCTTCTGCGTTGTCACTACTCTATCGATGTTAGACTCGGCACTTATTAGGTACCGTTGTGGTGTACTCATACTACGTTTCTGCACATGTTTTTGTGCAGATCCAGGTGCATTCTATCAGTCTCGATATTAGAGTGTTGTGCTGCTGCTTAGAGACTTCAAGGTACACCTGCCCGCGTCTGTAGGCCTCAGAGTCCCTTTCTACCCCGTCTTTACTTTGTTTCTTTATGTTTTGATAGAGAGTGATGTTTATGATATTTGCAACATTGTATATAGAGTTTGTGACTTATATCTACCAGGTTTTGGGAGATATATATACTTTGAGTTGCAGTTTTTACTTTATACAGTTGTTGACGTTTTGAGCTTTTAGATTATTATTTCAGTTATTCCACATGCTTGTTAGGCTTACCTAGTCTTAGAGACTAGGTGCCGTCACGACATCCTATGGAGGAGAATGCCGCATCAGAGCTCTAGGTTCATAGGTGTTATGAGTCACAAGCAGATTTAGTAGAGTTTCGCGGATCGGTACGAAGACATCTGTACTTATCTTCGGGAGGATATGGAACTGTTAGGAAAAACTTCACTTCTTTGATTCCTTATCGTGCGAAATTTTTGACTTCATATTCTAAATTTCTGTCTTTCTATTCTCTCACAGATGGTGAGGACACGTACGTCTGGATCAGATGACCAGATACCCGCGTCCCCTGCTAGAGCCACAAGAGGTCGGGGCCGGGGTAGAGGCCGAGGACGTCCATATGGTGTAGCCAGAGCACCTGCACGAGTTACTATAGAGGATCCACCAGTAGCTTCAGTTGGAGGGCAGGCACATGAGACGTCTGTTACTACACCAGCCCTCCTAGAGACTCTCGCCCAGTTTCTGAGCATGTTCAGCATTTTTGGCTCTAGCAGGGTTGATACCACTTGCTCCTGCCACATCTCAGGCCGGGGGAGGAGCACAGACTCCCAGTGCTTGTACCCCAGAGTAGCAGGTCCAGGTCGACCAGGTTCCATAGGTCATACCAGTGCAGCCGATAGCCTTAATTCAACCTGAGGTTAGGGAAACAGTTTCTGAGGAGGAGCAGCTCTAGCTTGAGAGGTACAAGAAGTACCACCCTCTTACTTTTAGTGGCTTGGCATCAGAGGATACCCAGGTTTTTCTTGAGGAGTGCCACCGTATCCTCCGAACTATGGGTGTTACGGAGTCTAGTGGGGTTACTTTCACTACTTTCCAACTTAGAGGAGCGGCCTATCAATGGTGGCGAGCATATGAGTTGGTTAGTTCGGCCGAGGCAGCTTCACTCATTTGGACTCAGTTATCAGATATGTTATTGAGGGAGTATGTTCCCCACAGTCTCTGAGATCCATGACGCATAGAGTTTGAGCAGTTACACCAGGGTTCTATGACCATGTCAGAGTATGTGGTCTGGTTCAGTGATTTGGCTAGGCATGCACCAACCTTGGTTGCTACTGTTCGAGAGCGGATTCGTCGATCTTTCGAGGGGCTCAACTCCAGTATCAGATTTAGCATGGCCCAAGAGTTGGAGATGGACATCGCATACTAGCAGGTGGTGAGGACTGGTAGGAGATTGGAGGGTATGCTGACTTAGGAGAGAGAGAAGAGAGGCCAAGAGGTCTGAAGAGTCCGGCACTTATAGTGGTACTCGTGCCCCAACTACAGCTCGTCAGGGTATGGGCTATGTGAGTCGCCATGTTCATTCAGCACTTCCAGTTGCCAGCGATATTCCGGTCACTTCTAGGCCCCAAGCTCCCTATTATGCACCGTCATTGTCTAGTGCACCCCCTACACTGGGTGCTTTCAGCGGTCAGTCTAGCCGATCAGGCTTGAGCCAGCCACAACAGCCACGTCCTCCGAGAGCTTGTTTTGAGTGTGGTGACACTCGTCATATGGTGAGGGATTGCCCTAGATACAGGCGGGGTGCACCTTCATAGACCACTCAGCCATCGCGTGCTCTACCGGGTCCTCAGGCTATGGTTACAACACCAGCTACCACTCCACCTGCACAACCAGCTCGAGGTGGAGGTCGAGCAGGTAGAGGTCGCCCTGGAGGGGGAGGACAGGCCAGATATTATGCCCTTCCTGCTAGGACTGAGGCAGTTGCATCTGACTCTGTCATCACAGGTATTGTTTCGGTCTATCATAGAGATGCATAAGTCTTATTTGATCCAGGCTCCACTTATTCCTATGTGTCTTCTTATTTTGCTTCGCATTTGGGTATATCCCGTGATTCTTTGACTTCTTTTATCTATGTGTCTACATCCGTGGGAGATTCTATTGTTGTTGGTCGTGTGTATCGGTCGTGTTTGGTTGTTCTTAGTGGTTTTGAGACCAGAGCCGATTTATTGTTGCTCAATATGGTAGATTTTGATTTTATTTTGGGCATGGACTAGTTGTCGCCCTATCATGCTATCCTTGATTGTCATGCCAAGATGGTGACCTTGGCTATGTCAGGTTTACC
Source organism: Nicotiana otophora (assembly GCA_000715115.1). NCBI lineage: Eukaryota > Viridiplantae > Streptophyta > Magnoliopsida > Solanales > Solanaceae > Nicotiana > Nicotiana otophora. The sequence continues at coordinate 23,032 of AWOL01S0003909.1, read as the reverse complement.
GCGGTTAGAGTGGAGAGGTACTTTAGACTATGTTCCTAGCAGAGTTATTTCATTTCTAAAGGCTCAACGGATGGTTAAAAAGGGGTATGATGCGTATCTGGCACATGTGAGGGATGTTAGTGTTGATACTCCTACCGTCGAGTCAGTTCCGGTAGTGAGGGATTATCCAGATGTATTCCTGGCGGAACTTTCGGGCATGCCGCTGACAGAGATATCGGCTTTGGTATTGATCTGTTACCAGGCACTCAGCCCATTTCTGTTCCACCCCTATCGTATGTCCCCGACAGAGTTGAAAGAGTTAAAGGAACAATTGCAAGAGTTGCTTGATAAGGGATTCATTCGGCCTAGTGTGTTGCCTTGGGGTGCTCCAGTCTTATTTGTAAAGAAGAAGGATGGTTCTATGAGAATGTGTATTGATTATCGCCAGTTGAACAAGGTTACAATGAAGAGTAGGTATCCATTGCCATGTATTGATGACCTATTTGATCAACTTCAGGGTGCTAGAGTGTTCTCTAAGATCGACTTGCATTGAGGCTATCATTAGTAGAAGATTCAGGAGCTAGATATCCCGAAGACTACCTTTAGGACTCGGTATGGTCATTACGAGTTTCTTGTGATGTCTTTTAGGATAACCAACGGCCCATGAACATTCATGCACTTGATGAATAATGTATTTCAACCCTATCTTGACTCATTCGTAATTGTGTTTATTGACGACATTCTGCTGTACTCCCGGAGCCGGTAGGATCATGAGCAACACCTGAGGACTGTGCTTCAGACCTTGAGAGAAAAGAAGTTATATGTAAAATTTTCGAAGTGTGAATTTTGACAAGATTTAGTGGCATTTGTGGGTCATGTAGTATCGAGTGAGGGGATCAAGGTAGATCTGAAGAAGATTGAAGCAGTGCATAGTTGGCCCAAACCATCCTCAGCTACGAAGATCCGGAGTTTTCTTGGCTTGGCGGGGTATTACCGTCGATTTGTAGAGTGTTTCTCGTCTATTGCAGCACCTATGACTAGGTTGACCCAGAAGGGTGCTCCGTTCAGGTGGATCGAGGAGTGTGATGAGAGCTTTCAAAATCTCAAGATTGCTTTGACTATAACCCTAATGTTGGTATTGCCTACTGGTTCGGGTCCTATACAGTGAATTGTGATGCGTCACACATTGGTATCAGCGCGGTGTTGATGCAGGGCGGTAGGGTGAATTCCTACGCGTCTAGACATCTGAAGGTGCATGAGAAGAACTATCATGTACGCGACCTCGAGTTAGCTGCTATTGTTCATGCCTTAAAGATCTGGAGGCACTATTTGTATGGTGTCCCTTGTGAGGTCTACACCGATCACCGGAGTCTACAACATCTGTTCAAATAGAAGGATCTTAACTTGCGGCAGTGGAGGTGGTTGGAGTTGCTTAAGGACTATGATACCAGCATTCTATATCATTCCGTGAAGGCTAATGTGGTGACCGATAACTTGAGTTTCAAGGAGGAGAGTTTGGGAGCTTAGCATATCTACCGGTAGCAGAGCGGCCATTAGCATTGGATGTTCAGGCCCTAGATAACAGTTTGTTAGATTGGGTATATTTGAGCCGAGACGAGTTTTGGCTTGTGTGGTTTCTCATACTTCTCTTTATGATCGTATCAGAGAGCGTCAGTATGATGACCCCCATCTGCTTGTCCTTAAGGACACGGTTCAACACGGTGATGCCAAGGAGGTCACTATTGGAGTGGACGGTGTATTACGGGTGCAGGGTAGGCTATGTGTGCCCAATGTAGATGGCTTGCATGAGCGAATTCTCCAGGAGGCTCACAGTTCGCGGTACTCCATTCATCCAGGTGCCGCGAAGATGTATCAAGACTTGAGGCAACATTATTGGTGGAGGAGAATGAAGAAGGACATAATGGAGTATGTAGCTCGGTGCCTAAATTGTCAGTAGGTGAAGTATGAGCATCAGCCAGGTGGATTACTTCAGAAGCTAGAGATTCCGGAGTGGAAATGGGAGCGGATCACTACAGACTTTGTTGTTGGGCTCCCACGGACTCAGAAGAAGTTCGATGCAGTATGGGTAATTATGTATAGATTAACCAAGTCAGCTCATTTCATTCTAGTGGTGACCACTTACTCTTCAGAGTAGCTGGCTTAGGTTTATATTCGCAAGATTGACAGGCTTCATGGCATGCCGGTATCTATAATCTCTGTCAGGGGCACGCAAATTACATCGAGGTTTTGGAGAGCCGTACAACATGATTTGGGCACGCGGGTGGAGTTGAGTACAATACTTCGCCCTCAGACAGATGAACAGTCCGAATGCACTATTCAGATATTGGAGGATATGCTCCGTGCGTGTGATGGAGTTTGGGGGTTCTTGGGATCTGTTATTGCCACTTGCGGAGTTTACCCCATATGAGGCTTTGTATGGTAGGCGGTGTCGATCCTCGGTGGGTTGGTTTGAGCCGGGTGAGGCTATACTATTGGGTACAGGCTTGGTTCGGGATGCTTTGGAAAATGTTAAATTGATTCAGGATCGACTTCATACAGCCCAATCCAGACAGAATAGTTATGCAGATTGGGAGGTTCGCGATGTTGCATTCATGGTTGGGGAGCGGGTTTTGCTTCGGATTTCACCCATGAATGGTGTTATGAAGTTCGGGAGGAAGGTCAAGTTGAACCCTAGGTATATCGAGCCCTTTGAGATTCTTGAGAGGTGGCTTACAGACTTGCACTACCACCTAGTCTCTCTGTAGTTTATCCAGTGTTCCATGTTTCAATGAGGAGCCGGTGGCCATTTTGGATAGGCAGGTTCGAAAGTTGAGATCGAAGAACATTGCGTCAGTTAAGGTCCAGTGGAGGGGTCAGCTAGTCGAGGAGGCGACTTGGGAGACCAAGCATGATATGTGCAACCATTATCCTCATCTTTTCATCACTTCAGGTATGTCTCTATACTCGTTTGAGGACGAACATTTATTTTAAGAGGGGAGGATGTAACGACCCGGCCGGTCGTTTTGAGAGTATTAGCCCCGATCCCCTATTTATTGCTCCTTTTGCTTCATTTTATGGTTATGTGACTTTCTGAGGCACTCGGTGTCGGGTTCGGGGTGAGTTTCGGAGTGGAATGGGGTACATAATTCCTAAATTGGAAGTTTAAGTTGTAGGCGTTAACCGTAGGTTGACCTATGAGAAGACGACTCCGGAATAGAGTTTTGACGATTCCAGTAGCTCCGTATGATGATTTTGGTTTTAGGAGCATGTCCGAACATTGATCTGGAGGTCCATAGGTCGTTTCAGCGTGAATTGGCGAAAGTTGGAAATTGGTTGAATTTTGAAAAGTTTGACCGGGAGTGGACCTTTTGATATCGGGGTCGGATGCCAATTCCGGAAGTTAGAATAGGTCTGTAATGTCAATTATGACTTGTGTGCAAAATTTGGGGTCAATCGGATGTGATTTGATAGGATTCGACATCAGATGTAGAAGTTAGAAGTTCAAAAGTTCATTAGGTTTGAATTGATGCTCAATTTGTATTTTTAGCGTTGTTTGATGTGGTTTTTGGTCTCGAGTAGGTCCGTTATGTGTTTTGAAACTAGCTGGTATACTCGGACGGGGTCCTAGGGGCCCCGGGTATGATTCGGATCGATATCGGATCAATTGTTGGACATGTGCAAATGCTGAAGCTCCCAACTTCTAGTGTAATCGCTCCTGCGGAGGTTATGACCGCAGGTGCAGACTCACACATGCGCTTGAGGGAATGTAGAAGCGGACAAGGCAGCCCAGGCAAGGAGACTTCAAGGAGACTCCAGGTGCATCCTATCAGCCTTGATATTAGAGTGTTGTGCTGCTGTTTGGAGACTTTAAGGTACACCTGCCCGCGTCGGCAGGACTCAGAGTCCTCTTCTACCCCATCTTTTCTTTGTTTCTTTATGTTTTGATAGAGAGTGATGTTTAGGATATTTGCAACATTGTATCTAGAGCTTGCGACTTATATCTACTGGGTTTCGGGAGATGTATATACTTTGAGTTGTAGTTTTTACTTTATACAGTTGCTGGCGTTTTGATCTTTTAGATTATTATTTCAATTATTCCACATGCTTGTTAGGCTTACCTAGTCTTAGAGACTCGGTGCTGTCACGACATCCTACGAAGGAGAATTGGGGTCGTGACATAAAGGAAGAAAATCATCATAGAGGTCAGGTAAATATACAAGGTAGCATCTTTAATATCTTCATATGTAACTTTCATGAAATTATCAATATTTTTCTCCTTACAGGTATTCGCCTATCTTGCCTGAACCGTTAATTAGTCACGCATTGTTATACGGTCCTTATATCTATAGTATTATTTCATATTATAATATGACTTTTATTTTCTCATCTTTTTCTTCTCATGTCTGGAGTGTTACGTGTGAGGCAGGTAAATATTTTTTTATTGTTTTCTTTACTTTAAATTTACATTATTTGTTGATGTATGTTTTAGGCATGATTGTAAAACTTTGTTATACTATATATTACTATCTTAATATACATGTGCTCATATGTAGCAAAGACTGTAGAGGTAGAGCCAGAATTTCGAGTTTATGGTTTTTAAATTTTAGAAAAGGTAATTTATTGGGTTTTGAATGAATTATTTATACATACTATATGAATCTTTTAACACAAATATAAAATTTGAGTCAAAATTAATTACTTAGTTGTGTCGAATTCGTAAGTCAAAGGCTAGCTCTGACCTGGGAAACAACAACAACAACAACCCAGTATAATCCCACTAGTGGGGTCTGGGGAGGGTAGTGTGTACGCAGACCTTACCCCTACCCTGGGGTAGAGAGGCTGTTTCCAATAGACCCCCGGCATCCTTCCCTCCAAGAACTCCCACCTTGCTCTTGGGGTGACTCGAACTCACAACCTCTTGGTTGGAAGTGGAGGGCGCTTACCATCAGAGCAACCCACCTTGTCTATATCGTCGTGCATGTATCTATATACCTAACCATAATTGAAACTGATTATCTCTTAGAGTTATTCTGTATGTTCTTGGTTTCTTTCATAATGTTCTTAACTTTGTAATTTGTATTGTTTACCCTTGTGTTATCTTTTTCGTGAGTTCTGAAAAAGATGTAGAAAATGTATATTGTCTAAAATTAAATAAAAGTTCTTTTTTAAATATTAAGTTGGAGGAAAAAAATATTTTTTTACTAGCGTGAGATATACGTGCGAGACACGTACATTGTAATGACCCGACTGGTCGTTTTTTTTTCTAGAACCTCGTTCCCTTAAATAAGACTCCCCGTATGTGCTTTTACTGTTTTATGACTTACTGTCATAATTCGATTCATGCGTTATGGCATCTGACTCGTACTTCTAGATGTTATTTTGGTGTTTTCGAGCGCGCGAGCGGGTCCATGCTATGTTGTTGGATGTGTGAGTGTTATTGGATGGGGTCCCGGGGGCCTCGGGTGTGGATCAGATTGGAAATCAGACTCGGAATTTGGCTTGGGGGACAGCTGGTGCACCAGTTCTGGTGCGTCCGCTCATGCGAGATTTTGGCTGCAGGTGCGAGCTTTTGATCGCAAATGCGAATTTCCGCAGAAACGGCCTCGCTTTTGTGATGAAGGATCCGCAGGTGCGAGAAGGTGCAGTCCAGGCTTGGGTCGCAGGTGCGAGAGGCGAGCCGCAGAAGCGGACTCTTAGGTGTGGTGCCCTTCCGCAGGTGCACCCATAGCTAAGCTTGGTGTCTTTCACAGAAGCGGACCTTTGTCCGCAGAAGCGGCGTGGCAGGTGCGACCCAAGGTCCACAGAAGCGGGATCGCCGGAGGTAATGAGGTCTTTTAATGTCGGGAAAAGTTTTAGCTCATTTCTTTCATCTCGTGCTCGATTTTGGATCTTTTTGGAGGAGGTTTCCACTTAGCTATTGAAGGTAAGTAATTTCTATCCAATATAAATTAAATACATAGATTATGGGTAGATTTTAACATGTAAAATTATAGAAATTGTGGGTTTAGTCTAAAACACTATGTTTTGATAAAAATGGGATTTAACCACGAAAATGATTATGAAATTGTGTAAAAATTTTATATTTTAGTTCGTGAGGTTATGGGTAATAATTATCTGCAAATATTTCTGGAATCCAGGCATGTGGGCTCATGGGTGAATTTTAAGAATCTTCCAATTTGGGTTGGGTAATTACTCTAATAACTAAAGTATTAACTTTTGAGCGTATATTGATTATTTTATATGACATTTGGCTAGCTTCGGATTGTTCGGCACCAAGTTGGATCCTTATAGTAAATTTGTGGTCGGAAAGTGAGCTTTGAGACGAGGTAAGTCTCTTGCCTAACCTTATAAGAGGTAATTTACCCCATAGGTGATTTAAATTGCTATTTGATTCTAATTTTGGGGGTAACATATGCACGAGGTGACGAGATTCCGTGCGTAGCTACTAATTATGCTTAAGTCCAGGTAGTTTAGGACCCAAATCATGAAATACTTATGATGTTTGCACCCTACTTGTTAATTAAAGTGCTTAAACTATATTGAAACTTGTGAAAGGATTTGTAATGACCGAATTTCACTTACTTGGGTTGTGGCGGGTCACTTGATTGTTAATGGAGATTGTGCTTCTTTGTGTATTAGCCTTATAATGGCTTTTAAATCAGATGTTCATAGAATNGAGCGGGTCCGTGTTATGTTTTTGGATGTGTGAGTGTTATTGGATGGGGTCCCGGGGGCCTCAGGTGTGGATCTGATTAGAAATCGTACTCGAAATTTGGCTTGGGGGACTGCTGGTGCACCAGTTCTGGTGCGTCCACACCTGCGAGATTATTGGCCGCAGGTGCAAGCTTTTGACCACAGATGCTGTATTGGACGAGGGGTTTGTGGCCCGTAGAAGCGGAGGAATTTTTGTAGAAGCTGCCTCGTTTCTGCATGTGTGAGAAGGGGTCGTGCAGGCCTGGGAAACAGGTGCGAGAGGCGAGCCGCAGAAGCGGGTTCGCAGGTGCGGTGCAATTCCGCGGGTGCGCCCAAAGCTGGGTTAGGTGTCTTCCGCAGAGGCAGACCTTTGTTCGCAAAAACGGCATCGCAGGTGCAACCCAAGGTCCGCAGAAGCGGAATCGCTGGAGGTAGTGAGGTATTTTAATGTCGGAACTTAGGCAATTTTAGCGCATTTCTTTCATCTCTTGGGCGATTTTGGAGCTTCTTGGAGTGGGGTTTCCACCTAGCTAGTGAAGGTAAGTAATTTCTATGGGTAGATTTTAACATGTAAAATTGTGAAAATTGTGGGTTTAGTTAAAAAACCTAGGTTCTTGATAAAAAATGGAATTTAACCACGAAAATAATTATGGAATTGAGTGAAATTTATATATTTGAGTTCATGAGGTTATAGGTAGCAATTATCTTCGAAAATTTCCGGAATTTGAGCACGTGGGCCCGAGGGTAAATTTTAGGAATCTTCCAATTTTAGTTGGGTAATTATTCTAATAGCAAAATTATTAACTTTTGAACGTATATTGATTATTCGGATTGTTCGGCACCAAGTTGGGTCCTTAGAGTAAATTTGTGTCCGAAAAGTGAGCTTTGAGACGAGGTAAGTCTCTTGCCTATCCTTGTAAGAGGGAATTTACCCCATAGGTGATTTAAATTTCTATTTGATTCTAATTATGGGGGCTACATACGTACGGAGTGATGAGAGTCCGTGCGTAGCTACTAATTATGCTTAAGTTTGGGTAGTTTAGGACTCAAATCATGAAATACTTGTGATGTTTGCACCCTACTTGTTATTTAAAGTGCTAAAATTATATTGAAACTTGTTAGAGGATTTATAAAGACCGAATTTCACTTACTTGGGTTTTGGTGGGTCACTTGACCGTCAGTAGAGATTGTGCTTCTTTGTGTATTAGCCTTATAATAGCTTTTAAATCGGATGTTCATAGAGTAATATCTCTTCTTCTGGAGCGGGCCGAACGCCTCGACAGTATAATAGATGCATCTCTGGTTCGCGTCGCTCAACCCTCGGCAGTGTACACATTATTCTGGATCGGGCCGTACGACCTCAGCATAAATCGTACATGTTAAATGCTTGGAGCCCGAATACACTTGATATTATTTTAATGAATTGAAAGGTTATAACTTATTTATTTGCTCAGGATTTATTTGGAATTAATATGTGTTGGTGGGAGACTTTTGGAATGTACTATTAGTTAAAGAATCATTTAATCACTGTTGCTACTGTGTTAATATTATTATTCACATATTTTATACCTATTTAGCATTTCTATATTTTATTGTTAGCCCATAGTAAGTGTCGATGTCAACCCCTCCTCACTACTTCTTCGAGGTTAGACTGGATACTTACTAGGTACATGTTGTTTTTGTACTCACGTTACACTTCTGCACTAATAGTGCCGGATCTGAGGCAGGTGTATCTGGCTGTCATACCGGCGCGCACCCCATTACCCCGAGGCCTAGTGGTGAGCTACTTTATGAGTCCGTTCTGCAGCACCCGAAGTCTCTCTTTTGCATTTATTTTCTGTCTACCCTATTTCAGACAGTAGTTTAGAGTTTTGTATATTCTACTAGTTGCTCATACACTTGTGATATCAGGTCTTGGAACACTTGCTAGTAGACTTTATGGTTTTGGAGCATTTATTTCACTGCATTTGGCCTATAAGGGAAATTGTGTCGTGACAACATGGTATCAGAACACTAGGTTCACGTAGGTCTCACACGTTATGAGCAAGCCTAATAGAGTCTTGCGGATCGGTGCGGAGACATCCATAATTATCTTCGAGAGGCTATAGGGTGTTAGGAAACTACTCTTTCTTTATCTCTTATCGTGCAGTTGATGTGGTGCTAAGTGTCTTTCTCTTATTCTCTCAAAGATGGTGAGGACGCGCACGAAATATGTACCCAACCGTGGAGGAGCTGCTCCCCCTATTGCTAGAGGCAGAGACAGAGGTCGGGGAAGGGCTCCAGCTCATGGTAGAGGACGAGGGCATCCCAGAGTTTCTCCAGTTATGCAACCAGTGGATCCAGTATTGAATCCTATTATTGAGAAGCAGGGCAAGGTTCCTGCAATAGAGTCGGCCCCAGTGTATTTCATGTCCGCGCCAAGATTCCAGGAGGTCATGGGCCGTATGCTGCGGTTCATGGATTCTATGACTCAAGCTGGTTTATTTCCAGCGGACCCAGCCATATCGCAGGCGGGAGGGGGAGCACAGACCCCTACTGCTCAGTCTCCAGGGCATGTATCTGATGTTTATCAGACCCCGGACGTACTACCCGTGAGCGGCGCTCAGCCAGTTGCAGCAGCTATACCTGAGCCTAGACTAGCCGCGACCGGCGAGCCACGAAAGCTATTGGACAGATGGACCAGGCTACATCCTCCTGTCTTTGGAGGTGAGTGACATGAGGACCCCCCTGACCTTATTGATCGGTGCAGGGACAGACTGCACAATATGAGGATATTGGAGTCCCACGAGGTGGAATTTACCACCTTTCAGCTGGAGGGTAGGGCCCGTAGATGGTGGCAGTCCTATTTTCTTGGCAGGCCAGCAGGTTCTCCTACCATGACTTGGGACCAGTTCACACGCCTCTTCCTGGACAGATATATTCCACCCTCTCGGAGGGAAGAGTTGCGATTTCAGTTTGAGCAGCTCTAGCAGGGTCAGATGTCAGTCACCGACTATGAGGCAGGGTTATCTGAGTTTTCTCGCCATGCACTTATGATACTTCCCACCGATGTAGAGAGAGTGTGGAGGTTTGTTGTAGGTTTTCACTCTGGTATCCAGGCCACTATGGCCTGAGAGGTTAAGATGACGACTTCGTACGAGATAGTTGGGGAGATAGCTCAAAGGATCAAGGGTGTTCGTCAGTGAAGCAAAGATCAGGAGATCAGGGATAAGCAGTTTCGATATTCTGGAGGGTTCAATGGTGCCCCAGCTGGGGGCAGAGGTCAGCTTGTGAGGGGTCAGTCTAGCAGGCCCACATATCCAGCACCGTTGCCTCCTCGGGGTGCTCTAGCATGGTCCTATTTCAGTGCCATTCCAGAGAGCTCCTATCGTCCGCCAGCTATTCAGGGCTCCTCCAGTGGGCTTTCAGGCCATCAAGGTCAAACTTCATATTAGCAGTCCACCATACCGAGAGGTTGTTTCGAGTCCGGGGATCTTGGTCATGTGAGGAGGTTCTGCCCCAAGCTTCGGGATAAGGCAGTTCAGCAGGGTCAACAACCTATGATTATTGCACTAGCTGCCATACCAGCCGTCCGGCCGGCTAGAGGCGGATGGCAGATGGGTAGGGGTCGTCCTAGAGGTGGAGGCTAGGCAGGTGGCGCTCCAGCCATGTTCTATTTCTTTCCAGCTAGACTAGATGCAATAGCCTCAGATGCCGTGATCACATGTATTATTTCTATTTGCGATAGGGATGCTTAAGTACTATTTGATCCAGGGTCCACATATTCATATGTTTCATCTCTATTTTCTCATTTTCTAGGTGTTCCCCATGAGTCCTTGGGTACTCCTGTTTATGTGTCCACACCAGTGGGCGATTCTGTTATTATGGATCAGATCTACCGGTCCTGCATTGTTACTTTCTGTGGTAATGAGACTAGAGCGGATCTTCTGTTGCTCAATATGACCAACTTTGAGATCATCCTAGGCATGGACTGGTTATCTCCATATCACGCCATCCTTGATTGCCATGGCAAGACTATTACTGTGGCGATGCTAGAGTTGCCTAGATTGGATTGGAAGGATTTGTCTGTCAGTGCATCTAGTCGGGTTATCTCTTTTCTGAAGGATCGACACATGGTCGAGAAGGTTTGTTTGGCTTATCTAGCTTATGTTCAGGATACCACTACAGAAACTCCGGCGATTGATTCAGTGCTCGTGGTCCGGGAGTTCTCTGATGTGTTTCCTTCTGATCTTCCAGGCATGCCGCCAGATCGTGATATTGATTTCTGTATTGATTTGGCTCCAGGTACCTAGACTATCTCTATTCCATCATACTGCATGGCTCTAAAAGAGTTGACGGCGTTGAAAGAACAGTTTGAGGAGTTGCTAGCAAAGGGGTTCGTCAGACCGAGTGTGTCACCTTGGGGTGCGCCGGTGTTATTCGTGAAGAAGAAAGATGGGACTATGCGGATGTGCATTTATTACTGCCAGTTGAACAAAATTACCATTAAGAACAAGTACCCGTTACCGCATATTAATGATTTGCTTGACCAGTTGCAGGGTGCCAGGGTGTTCTCTAAGATCGACTTGAGATCAGGGTACCATCAGTTGAAGAATTGGGATTCGGATGTTCCGAAGACGGCTTTTCGGACTAGATATGGCCATTATGAGTTTCTAGTAATGTACTTCGGTTTGACTAACGCCATTAATGACATTTGGATCTACTCACGTAGCATGGAGAAGCACGAGCAACATTTGAGAGTGGTGCATCAGACCTTGCGGTAACAGAAGCTATATGCTAAGTTCTCCAAGTGTGAGTTTTGGTTAGATTTCGTGGCATTCTTGGGGCATGTTATATCAGGCGAGGGTATTAAGGTAGATCCCAAGAAGATCGAGGCATTTCAGAGTTGACCTCATCCTACCACAACGACCGAGATCAGGAGCTTCTTGGGGTTAGCAAGTTATTATCGTTGGTTTGTGGAGGGCTTCTCATCTATTGTAGAACCATTGACCCAGAAGGGTGCTCCGTTTAGATGGTCCGACGATTGCGAGGTGAGTTTCAGAAGTTCAAGACAACCTTGACTTCAGCACCGGTATTAATGCTGCCTTCTAGATCAGGGATGTATACTATGTATTGCAATGCTTCACGCGTTGGTTTGGGTTTTGTATTGATGCAGGAAAGGCGAGTTATTGCATATGCTTCACGTCAGCTGAAGCTCCAAGAGAATAATTACCCCGTTCATGATTTGGAGTTGGCCGCGATAGTTCATGCTCTTAAGATCTAGAGGCATTATCTTTATGGGGTGTCCTGTGAGTTTTACACCGATCATCACAGCTTGCAGCATTTGTTCAAGCAGAGGGATCTCAATTTGAGGCAGCGCAGGTGGCTTGAGTTACTAAAAGATTATAATATTACCATCCATTATCATCGGGGAAGGCCAATTTAGTTGCAGATGGCTTGAGTAGAAAGGCGAAGAGTATGGGTAGTTTGGCATTCATTTCAGCAGAGGATAGGCCATTAGCTTTGGACATTTAGTCCTTGGCTAACAGACTTGTGAGGTTGAATGTTTTAGAGTCCAGCCGAGTTCTTGCTTGCGTCGTCGCCCAATTATCACTGTTTGATCAGATCAGGGCTCGTCAGTATGCCGACCCGCACTTGTTAGTTATCAAAGGGACAATACTATGGGGTGGTACCAATGAGGTTACTATCGGTGAGGATGGTGTTCGGAAACTCCAGGGTCATCTATATGTCCCTAATATTGATGGATTTAGGGAAAAGATCCTAGATGAGGCACACATTCTCGGTATTCTATTCATCCAGGTTCTACGGAGATGAATCATGACCTGAAGCAGCATTATTGGTGGCGGCGGATGAAGAGGACATAGTTGAGTATGTAGCGAGGTGCCTGAATTTCCAGCAAGTCAAGTATGAGCACCAGAGGCCAGGTGGCCTACTCCAGTAGATGGTTATACCTGAGTGGAAATGAGAGCGCATCACTATGGACTTCGTAGTTAGGTTTCCTCGGACCTTAAGGTAGTTTGATGCATTTGGGTCATTGTTGACAGGTTGACAAAGTCGACACACTTTATTCCGGTTGTGACCACGTATTCTTCAGAGAGATTGGCCCAGATTTACATTCAAGAGATTGTTCGATTGCATAGTGTGCCTGTTTCCATTATATCAGATAGAGGCCCTCAGTTTACTTTGTATTTCTAGAGGGCAGTACAGAGTGAGTTAGAGACCCGGGTAGAACTCAGCACAGCCTTTCATTTGCATACTGACGGGCAGTCAGAGCGGACAATTCAAATCTTGGAGGATATGCTCATGGCATATATGATTGACTTCGGAGGGCAGTGGGATGGATTCTTGCCTTTGGCCGAGTTTGCTTACAACAACAGTTATCAGTCCAGTATTGAGATGGCTCCATTTGAGGCTTTATATGGTCGGCGATGTCATTCGCCCATCAGATAGTTTGAGCCCGGTGAGGCTAAGTTATATGGTGTTTATTTGGTGAAGGATGCCTTGGAAAAGGTAAATTTAATGCAGGAGCGACTTTCCACAACACAGTCCAGATAGAAGAGTTACGCGGGTCAGAAGGCGCGTGATTTATCATTTATGGTGGGCGAGAAGGTTCTCTTGAAAGTCTCGTCGATGAAGGGAATCATAAGGTGTTGAGACGAGTTGGGGAGGTTGCTTATGAGCATGACTTGATTCCTAGTCTATTGGGAGTTCATCCTGTTTTTCACGTGTCTATGCTCCGGAAGTATCATGCCGACAGGTCGCATGTGTTAGACAACAACACGGTTCAGTTAGATGAGATCCTGGGTTATGAGGCGGAGCTAGTTGCCATTGTTGATAGACATGTTTGCCAGTTGAGGTCCAAGAATATTTTTGCGGTAAAGGTTCAGTGGAGGGGTCACCTAGTCGAGGAGGCGACTTGGGAGACCGAGGAGGACATGCTGAGTAGATATCCACACTTATTCGGCACTCCAGGTACAATTCTAGACCCATTCGAGGACGAACCTTTGTTTAGGAGGTGGAGAATGTAACGACCCAATATGTTGTTTTGCTTTCTAGAACCCCGTTCCCGTAAATAAGACTCCCCATATGTGCTTTTACTATTTTATGAGTTGCGGGATGGTTAGTTCATGTTTGGAAGGGTTCGGGTTGAAATCGGAACACTTAGTTCCTTAATATTAGCTTAAAAGGATTAAGTTTGACTTGGGTCAAACATTTTTAGTAAATGATCTCGGAACCGGGATTTGACGATCCCAGTAGGTTTGTATGATGATTTTGGACTTGGGTGTATGTTCAGATCGGGTTTTGGATGACTTGGGAACGTTTTAGCGCTTAATATTAAAGATTGGCACATTGAACGTTTTTCAAGTTTTTTAAATTTGGTTTTGAGTAGGTTTGGTGTTATCGAGGTCCGTTAGGGATTCCTAGCACAGGATAGTTCTGTATGGTGATTTAAGACTTGAACGCAAAATTTGGAATCATTCCGAGTTGATTTGATAGGAATCGGATGCATGAAAGTGTTTTTGTGATGACCCAAAATGTCATCTTTAAATTTAATAAGTAATTCTGTGTTCTAAGACCCCAAAAGTACCATTTATCATTCCTCAACTTGTGTGCACAGTCCGAAAAAATTTCCGAAAGTTTTTATGTGAAAAATGGATTAAAATGTGAAATAGAGCTTTAAAACTCAAGTGAGTTGACTTTGGTCAACATTTTAAGAAAACGGACACTGATCGGTGTTTTAACAGTTCCGGTAGATCCGTATCATGATTTGGGACTTGGGCGTATGCCCGAAATTTAATTTGGAGGTCCCTAGCTCAAGTTATGATCATTTAACGGAACTAGCAATTTAAAGGCTAAAGATTTTCAAGTTTGACCACGGGGTTGACTTTCTGATATCGGAGATGAAATCCAGTTCTGGAAATTTGAACAGCTCTATTATGTCATTTATAACTTGTGTGCCAAATTTGAAGTCATTCCGGATTCATTTAATATGTTTTGGCACGAGATTTGTAAATTGAAAAGTTTAAAACTCAAAGTTCGAATCGGGGTGTGAATTATAATTCCAACATTGTTTGACGTGATACGAGACCCCGAGTAAGTCCGTATTATGTTATTGGACTTGTTGGTATATTCGTATGGGGTACCGAGTACCCCGAGAGTGATACGGACTGCAATCGGATCAAGAATTAGACTTAAGCAAAATCTGTATTTTTCCTTCTGCTATAATCACACCTGCAGATTTTTCTCGCAGGTGCGAGCTCGCAGAAGCGAGCCTTCAATCGCATATGCACCCAGGCATGGCTGGGCAAAAGTCTGCAGGTGCGGAAACCTGCACGCACCCGCGCATCCGCAAAAGCGGACCAAATGATCGCAGAAGCGAAGGTAGCGCATATGCGAATTTTTCCTCCGCAGGGGCGAGGCCTCGCCTGGCAGCCCTATTTCATAGATGCGAGATTTTTCCCGCAAATGTGAGCTCGCATGTGCGAGCCCAGGCACCGCAGGTGCGGAAATTCCTGGGCAGTGTATATATCGAAGAGTCCGACATTTTTACTCATTTTGTTATTTTGAGCTCGGTTAAGGCGAATGTTTGGGTGATTTTCATGGAAAACATTGGGATAAGTGTTCCTTATCCTATATTGATTATATTTCATGATTCCATACTCGTTTATATCATGAATCCATAAATTTATGGAAGCAAAATCAGATTTTTCTAAAATCTTCCAAAAATGAGAAATTTAGATTTGAAGGTCCATTTGATATCGGAATTGGACAATTTTTGTTTGGTTGAACTCGTATCGGAACGGGTGTTCGGATTTTATGAGTTTTTCCGGGATTTGATACGTGGGTCTCACTATCGAATATTTAAATGAATTTTAGATTTTTATCCGAAAAATTAGTAAATTCATATGGAATTAATTCCTATGATTAGTATTGAATATATCGAATTATTTGTGAATAGATTTGAAGCTTTCAGAGGTAAATTTAAAAGGAAAATCTATGGTTGAATAATTGATTNAATTTGCAAAGCGAGGTAAGTGTCGGGGTTAACCTTGACTTGAGGGAATAGAACCCTTAAATTATTTGTTATGTGAATTGCATGTGAACGACGTATAGGCGAGGTGACGAGTGTCTATACGTCGTCAAATTAATTGTTTGCCTGCTTACTTGAAAAATCATAAATTATTTTAAATCATAAATTAATTATTATAATAATTATTTCTTATATTCTTTATCAAATATTAATTCTTGAATTCCTGCATTAATTGTTACATGCTATTTGAATTATGTGTTTTAATTGTTATTTGACAATTAGCATATTAAATATTAAACTGCCTATTTTATCCCCGATTTCTATAATAATTTGCTATTTGTCATTGTGTGTTTTATAATTAAATGATAATTGTTGTATGCTTGTTGTCTTATAATTTTATATTAATTGTTACATTTATTGAGGAAATTTCTTCTATAAGAATTGATTGAAATGGATATATTGGAGGATCGGGTTGCACGCTGCAACAGACTTATTAAAAAGTCCATATTGGAGGATCGGGTTGCA
>AWOL01S0003906.1:31951-81378 GCA_000715115.1 Nicotiana otophora | reverse complement strand
GGAGAGGCCAGCCAGTCGGAGAAGCTACTTGGGAGACTGAGCAGGAGATGCGGAACAAATATCCACACTTATTTGAGACTCCAGGTATTATTCTAAACCCGTTCAAGGACGAACGTTTGTTTAAGAGGGGGAGAATGTAACGACCTAGCCGGTCATTTTGAATATTGTAACCCCGTTCCCCCATTTACTGCTCAATTTATGTCTTGAAATTGATTTATTACTTATCGGGTTAGTTGGTTTGGGTCCGGAAGGAACTCGTAGTGAAATGAGACACTTAGTCTCATAATTGAAAATATAAGTTAGAAAAGTGGACCGGATATGGACTTATGTGTAAACGACCTCGGATTTGAATTTTGATGATTCAAATAGCTCCGTATGGTGATTTGCGGGCTTAGGAGCATGTCTGGAATATTATTTGGAGGTCCGTAGAGGAATTAGGTTTGAAATGTCGAAAGTTTAATTTTTGAGAAGTTTGACCGGGGGGTTGACTTTTTGATATCGGGGTCGGAATCTTATTCTGAAAATTGGAATACCTTTGTTATGTCATTTATGACTTGTGTGCAAAATTTGAGGTCAATCGGACGTGATTTGATAGGTTCCGGAGTCTTTTGTAGAAATTAGAAATTTCAAAGTTCATTATGTTTGAATTGGGGTGTAATTCATGGTTTTAGCGTTGTTTGAGGTGATTTGAAGATTCGACTAAGTCTGTATGATGTTTTAGGACTTGTTGGAATATTTGGTCGAGATCCTGAGGTGCTCGGGTGAGTTTCGGATGGTCAACGGGTTGGATTTTTGAATTGGAACTCTGCTAGAATTTTTCTGATGCACCATATGGTTTCCTTCATCGCGTTCGCGAATGGAGCCTCGCATTCGCGAAGAGGAACTGAGAGACTGGCAATATTTGCTCTTCGCGTTTGCGAAGAGAAGCACGCATTTTCGAAGAGTGGACTCGGTGTGCATCGTGAACGCGAGAGGTGTTACGCGTTCCCGAAGAAGAGAGGAAGCAGCTGAGGACCCCAGGCAATTGGTCTACGCGTTCGCGTAGGGGGTGTCACGTTCGCGTAGTGAGGGGGAACGAATCATCACGTTCATGAGGGGTTAAACGTGTTCGCGTAGAAGACATTGAGACAAAGGCATTTTGTGCTTCGCGAATGCGAGGGTGATGTCGCGTTCGCGAAGGAGGAATTTGGACATGAGCTATTTTGTGCTTCGCGAACGCGAGGCACTGACCGCGTTCGCGAAGAAGAAAAGCCTGGGCAGTGAGTTTAAGTTCTGAAAATGGGACTTCGACCCATTTTAAGTTTTTGACGATTTGGAGCTCGGATTTGAGGCGATTTTGGATGATTTTAAGAGGAAACAATGGGGTAAGTGTTCTTAACTCAATATTGGTTAAATTACCCGAATTCATGGTTGTTGTTATCATTTAATTGGTGAATTGAGTTGGAAAAAATTGAAAACCTCTTGGTCCAAATTGAAGATTTGAGGGTCGAATTGGGGTCGGATTTTGGTAAAATTAGTATGGTTAGACTCGTGGTTGAATGGCCTTCCGGATTTTGTAACTTTTGTCGAGTTCCGAGATGTGGGCCCCACGGGCAATCTTTTTAGTTAATTTTTGGATTTTTATGGAAAATTATTACTTTCTTATGGAATTAATTTCAATGAATTTTATTGACTGAAACGAATTATTTATGGCCAGATTCGAGGCGTTTGGAGACTAATTCATGAGGAAAGAACATTGCGGAATAAGAATTTCATGGCTTGAGGTAAGTAAAAGTTTTAAATCTGGTCCTGAGGGTATGAAACCCTGAATTTTAGTATCATGCGATTAATTTGGAGGTGACGCACATGCTAGGTGACGGGCGTGTGGGCGTGCACCGAGGGGATTGTGACTTGGTCCGTCCTGGGAAACGGTAAAGTTGAATAAATTGTTGTTAGCTATATACTCTCTATGTGTTGATAAATTTTGACTGTAAACCATGTTAGAAAGCATGCTTAGGCTATGTGATAGTACTGTTGGGACCCACAGAGGTCACGTACTTATTGAATTGCCTGCTAAATGCTATACGTACTCAGTCTCAGTTTTTACTTGCACATATTATCTCAGTCTCTGTTATTATTTTTAATACATCATATCATTGTTGTTTGGGTTGATTTCATGATTATTGAGAGCCTGAGATACTGGAGAGATTTATGACTGAGTGAGGCCGAGGGCCTGAATGTGCGATATTGATACTATAGCACGTGAGTTGTCCGTGCAGATCCTTATATTATACTATAGCACGTGAGTTGGCCATGCGGATCCTTATATTATACTATGGCACGTGAATTGGCTGTGCAACATGTGAGTTGGCCGTGCAGCACGTGAGTTGGCCGTGCGGATCCAGATATTTATATTATGGCATGTGAGTTGTCTGTGCAGCACGTGAGTTGTCCGTGCAGATTATAGCGCTCGGGTTGTAGGAGCCCATCCGAAGTCTGTACACCCCAGTGAACGCGGGTACCCATTGAGTGAGTGATGAGGGCTGGGAGCCCAGTGAGTGATTGTTACTGCCAGCTGGTTGTACTCATACTACACCCTGCACTTCGTGTGCAGATCCAGGTATTCCCGGACATAGCGGGTGTTGATTCTTCCGTACAACTGATTTTCTGGAGATGCAGAGGTAGTTGCCGTATTTCACAGACCTTGTCTCTCCTTCCCTATCTCTGTATTACTGTACTTTTGGTCTTAGACTATTGTAGATTGTACTTTTCCAGATTTGTATTCATATTAGATGCCCATGTACTCATTGACACCAAGTTTTGGGGAGTGTTCGTATTTGTATTTGGGAGATTTTGTATTGTATTTAAATATTATATTTTCAGTCATAAAAGAAATTGTGGTTTAGTGACATTAACCGCATGCCTAGTATGGAGATAGGCGCCATCACGACGAGTGAGATTTTGGGTCGTGACAACACCTAACCCAACCTGCTAGGGAAGTCAACTTTTAATTATCCAATTCCAACAACAATTATTAAAGCAATTTAAGTAAACAAAGATCTTAATCTTATACATTCCCCAAGATTTGGTAGTACAAATCACGAGCTTCTAAGAATAGAGTACATAAAGCGGAAATAAAATAAATACATAGTCTAATTGAATAATACATAAACAGAGCTTTTATAAATCTAAGGCTACCATGAACAAGAGACAGCTACAACAGGAACGCAGGCACATCCTCAAATCCTGCAACCATCGAGCATAGCAACAACAACAGCCAACATCTGCACGCAATGTGCAGAAGTGTAGTATCAGTACAACCGACCCCATGCACTGAGTAAGTATCAAATCTAGTCTTAGGTTGAAAGTAGTGACGAGCTTCTACCAAGGTCGGGTCTAAAACCACTAGTTCACAACAATCCATAACAACATAAAGCAAAGAATACCAGAAGTAACTCAGAGATAAAATGCTCAGCCAAATCATGATTTCAAAAATAATAGTTCTTCCTTTCAAGTACATCAGTGAAAACCCAAATCATTTGCCGAAGTTGTCAATATATGAATACGTTTGAAAACAATAATTTCTCCCAAAATATTTTCAATAATAAATGAGATGTTTCATTTTCCTTCCAGATAACCCGTGTAAGCACAAATGCATCACTATGCCCATCAGTCAAAATATGTGAGAAATCATGAATGATGTGATGTTGTACAGCATGAGGAAAATACATCTCTATGCTTGTATGTCATGTGTGCATGCCAATGCGATGCAACTCAGTGATAAAATCATAAACAGCCCCTCGGGCAGACCTCACATTCACTCGTAAACAGCTCCTCGAGCATACCTCGCCATCTCCCAGTCACTCAGTACTCGGCACTCGCACTCAGTAGGTGTTACGACCCGAAATTCCCACCTTCGGACCGTGATGGCGCCTAACATTTCACTTGCTAGGCAAGCCAAGGTTAGAATAATATTATCCATTTTTAAAACAATTTTTAAATTTATTACTAACAAAGAACAATTGCGGAAGTAAATTCTGAAATATAGTGAATAATCTATAAAACCAACGGTGTCTAAATACCATCCCAGAATTGGTGTCACAAGTGCACGAGCTTCTAGACTAAATACAAATAAAGGTCTGAATAAAAATAAAGCTGTCTGAAAACAAACACACAGCTAAAGTAAAATAGACGGGGACTTCAGAACTGCAGGCGCGGTGCAGTTATGCCTCAAGTCTCCTCCGAATAGCTGAAATCCGAGCAAGTCTATAGTACGCCGCTGAGACCAATTCCAAAATCTACACAAGAAGTGTAGAGTGTAGTATCAATATAACCGACCCCATGTACTGGCAAGTGCTGAGCCTAACCTCGACGAAGTAGTGACGAGGCTAAGGCGGGCCACTTACATTAACCTGTACGCAATATTAGTAAAACAACAATAATAGAAATAAATCAGGTAACTCATTTTTAATAGTTGAAGCCAACTCAGCAGTCATAATTAATTATTATTTCAATCAATTTCCGTTGCAGCGTGCAACCTATTTCCATAATATATTCATTTTCCAACCTCTCATATAATTATTTTATCAAGTATATATATAGACTTTTTAATAAGTCTGTTGTGGCGTGCAACAATATATTCATTTCAATCAATTATGTTGCGGCATGCAACCCGATCCTCCAATATATTCATTTCAATCAATTGTGTTGCGGCGTGCAACCCGATCCTCTAATATATTCATTTCAATCAATTCTGTTGCGGCGTGCAACCCGATCCTCCAATATATTCATTACCAATTCTCATTGAAGAAATTACCCTAATAAATGCAACAATTAATATAAAATTATAAGACAACAAGCACACAATAATTATGATTTAATTATGAAACAAACAATGACAAATAACAATTTAATATGGAAATCAAGGAGGAAATAGCCAACTTATTGTTTAATATGTTAAATGTAAAGTAGAAATTAATGCACATAATTCAAATAAGCATGTAGCGGTTAATATAATAATTCATTCATAATTTAAAATAATTTATGATTTTGAAATAATTATGCAAACAGTTAATTCGACAACGTATATACACTCGTCACCTCGCCTATACGTCGTTCATATGCAATTCACATAACAACTAATTTAAGGGTTCTATTCCCTCAAGTCAAGGTTAACCACGACACTTACCTCGCTTTGCAAATTCCAATCAATTACTCGACCACAACGTTTCCTTTTAAATTTGTCTCGAGCAAGCTAAGCAATGCTCCCGAAATTCCATTCTGCGTGTATCAACTTTAAAACGGCTCATATCTAGTCACAATTAATTTTGTTCAACCCACAAAAATTATAGGAATTAATTCCATATCAAAATATACCAACAAGTCTCGTAACATAATACGGACTTACTCGGGGTCTAATATCACGTCAAACAATGATGAACTTACAATTCACACCCCGACTCGAACTTAAGAGTTTTAAACTTTTTAATTTGCAAATCTCATGCCAAAACATATTAAATGAATCCAGAATGACTTCAAATTTGACACACAAGTCCTAAATGACATAATGGAGCTATTCAAATTTCCAGAATCAGATTCCGGCTCCGATATCAAAAAGTCAACCCCGTGGTCAAACTTGAAAATCTTTAGCCTTTGAATTACTAGTTCCGTTAAATGGTCATAACTTGAGCTAGGGACCGCCAAATCAAATTCCGAGCATACGCCCAAGTCCCAAATCACAATACGTAGCTACCAGAACTGTCCAAACACTGATCCGGGTCTGTTTGCTCAAATTATTGACCAAAGTCAACTCAATTGAGTTTTAAGGCTCTATTTCACATTTTAATCCATTTTCACATAAAAACTTTCCGGAAAATTATACGGACTACACACACAAGTCAAGGAATGATAATTGGTGATTTTTGAGGTCTTAAAACAAAGAATTACTTATTAAATTTAGAGATAACATTTTGGGTCATCACAGTAGGTACCTGCGCTCACTGGGGGGTGTGTACAGACTACGGAGGGGCTCTTTCAGCCCAAGCGCTATAATCTGCACGGACAACTCACATGCTACACGGATAACTCACATGCCATAATATAAATATCTGGATCTGCACGGCCAACTCACGTGCAATAGTATAATATAAGGATCCACACGACCTACTCACGTTCAATAGTATAATATATGGATCCACACGGCCAACTCACGTGTTGCACGGCTAACTCACATGCAATAGTATAATATATGGATCCGCACGGCCAACTCACGTGCAATAGTATAATATATATAAAGCCAACATGGCCTGCTACGGCGTGCAACCCGATTTCAAAGATATCCTCATAACCAGGCCCTCGGCCTCCCTCAGTCATCAATCTCTCCAATCTCTCTCTCATGGGCTCACAATGTCATGAGAATAGCCCAAAATGATGATATGATGTATCAATAAATAACAACAGAGACTGAGATATGATATTCACTTAAATGAATATGACTGAGTATGAATTTTCAATTTAAAATAAATAATTCACAACAATATGACCTCTGTGGGTCCCAATAATACTGGCACATAGCCTCAACATGATTATTAATATGCTTTTCAACTAAATTTCATTAACATATAAAACCGCATGGAAAATGCCAAGATTATTTAATACACAATTTCATAGAAACAATTATGTCACAATTTCTATAGTGCACGCTCACACGTCCGTCACCTAGCATGTGTGTCACCTCCCAACAATTTACGAAATACATATATTCAGGGTTCATATCCTCAGCTCCAAGATTAGAAGAGTTACTTACCTCGAACAATTAAAATCCAATGTCGAGCAAGCTAAGCAATGCTCCCGAAATTCCATTCTGCGCGTATCAACTTCCAAACGGCTCGAATCTAGTCACAATTAATTTTATTCAGCCCACAAAAATTATAGGAATTAATTCCATATCAAAATACTAATATTTTCGAAAAATTCTAAATTACGCCCCAAATATCATCTGTGGGGCCCACATATTGGAATCCAATAAAAGTTATAAAATTCGGAAGCCCATTCAACCACGAGTCTAACTATACTAACTTTACCAAAAATTCGACCTCAACTCGACCTCCAAATCTTCAAATCTTATTTTCAAATCCCTAAGTTCAAACCACCCCATGATTTAGACCTGAAAAACATGTAATCTAGTCGGATTATTCGATGATAATTCAATATTATGGAGCAAAAATGATCACAAGTGACTTACCTCAAGTTTCCCTTGAATTCTTTCTCAAAGTCGCCCCTAACACCGTGCAAAACACGGAACCCCCTCTGTTTTCTAACATTCTGTCCAAGCTTTTCGCATCCGTGGTGATTTATTCGCACCTGCGGTTTTCGCACCCGCGGTGATTTCATCGCGCCTGCAGTCTTCACACCCGCGGTGATTTCTTCGTGCCTGCGGTCTTCGCACCCACGATGAATTCTTCGTACGCACCCGCGATGATTTCTTCGCGCCTGTGGTCTTCGCACTCGCGACAAAAGTTTTCGCACCCGCGGTGCCTGGCCAGCCCATGCATTTTCCGCTTCTGCGACTACTTTATCGCATCTGCGAGCTCGCACCTGCAGCCCTTTTTCGTGTAGGTGCGATCACACCAGCATCCCAACTGCTTCAGCTTCTCCTCCAAATCCAAATTCGATTCGTTAAGTATCTAAAACTCACCCGAGGCCCTCGGGACCCCGTCCGAACATACCAACAAGTTTCATAATATCAAACAGACCTATTCGAGACCTCAAATCATATCAAACAACATCAAAACGACTAATCGCACCACAAATCAAAATCTATGAACTTTGAACTTTAAAATTCAATATCTTGTGCCGAAACATATCAAATCAATCCGTAATGACTTCAAATTTTGCACGCAAGTCATAAATGACATAACGAAGCTATTCAATTTCTAGAATCAGATTTCGACCTCGATATCAAAAAGTAAACCCCCCGGTCAAACTTCCCAAAATTAAATTTTCGGCATTTCAAGCCTAATTCCACTACGGACCTCCAAATAATTTTCCGGACACGCTCCTAAGTCCGAAATCACCATACGGAGCTATTGGAATCATCAAAATTAAATTCCGAGGTCGTTTACTCATAAGTCAATATCCGGTCAACTATTTCAACTTAAGCTTCCAACATGAAAATTCATACTTCCAAGCCAACTCCGCAATACCTTAAAACCAAAACCGATAATTCACACAAGTCATAATATCTCGTAGGAAGTTATTCAAGACTTCAAATAGTTGAAAGGAGCGTAAATGCTTAAAACGACCGGTCGGTTCGTTATATTATCACACCGCATGACTTCTAGTAGTTCCCCTACTAGCCACGCGCTTCAAGCCACCCTTATCTCACCGCATGCGTTTCAACACCCTGACCTTATATCACCGCATGACTTCTAGTAGTTCCCCTACTAGCCACTCGTTTCAAGCCACCCTATCTCACAGCATGCGTATCAATATCAAAATATTTCACAAATCGCACCTCAAGTGCCCAAATATCACAGCATAATACAACTTGTACCTCAAGTATCCAAATATTACAACATATCACAAATTGCACATCAAATGCTCAAATATTACAACATATCACAAATTGCACATCAAGTGCTCAAATCTTACAACATATCACAAATTGCACATCAAGTGCTCCAATATTACATCGTATCACAAATTGCACATCAAGTGCTCAAATATTACAACTTTCTACAAAAATCAACAATACATTATTTTTCCACAATAAGGAGCCCACGAGTCGATCATAATGTGTACAACATCTTAACAAAATGTTCGGGAGTGAACAACTCAACCGAATAATATTTAACAATTTGGCACTTTGCCTCAATATGATTCACGGCCTTTTTATTTCAAAACCAAATTTTCAACAGCGTGAATTGAAAAGTAATTCATCAAGGAACAACACCTCTTTTAAATCACAATGTCACGACCCGAAATTCCCACCTTCGGAATGTGATGGTGTCTAATATTTCACTTGCTAGGCAAGCCAATGTTAGAATGATATTAAACAATTTTTAAATAATTAATAATCAAAGAAACAAATGTGGAAGCAAAGTTTTGAAATATAGTGATTAATCCATAAAAACAACGGTGTCTAAATACCATCCCAGAATTGGTGTCATAAGTGCACGAGCATCTAGCATATATAAAACTAAAGGTCTGAATAAAATGAAGTTGTCTATAAACAAACACAAAGCTAAAGTAAAGTAGACGTGGACTTCAGAACTGCGAACGCCGTACAATTATACCTCAAGTCTCCTCTGAGTAGCTGAAATCCGAGCAAGTCTATGGTACGCCGCTGGGGCCAACTCCAAATCTGCACAAGAAGTGCAGAGTGTAGTATCAGTACAATCGACCCCATGTACTGGTAAGTGCTGAGCCTAACCTCGACGAAGTAGTGACGAGGCTAAGGCGGGTCACTTACATTACCTGTACGCAATATTAGTAACAACAACAATAATAGAAATAAACCAGGAAACTCATTTATAATAATTGAAGCCAACTCAACAGTCATAACCAATTATCATTTCCATCAATTCTGTTGCAGCGTGCAACCCGCTCTCATAATATATATTCACATTCAATTCTGTTGTAGCGTGCAACTCGCTCTCACAATATATTCACATTCAGTTCTATTGTAGCATGCAACCCGCTCTCACAATATATTCATTTTTAATCAAGTTTATTGCGGCGTACAACCCAATCCCCCAATATATATATATATATGTCAACTTTTAAATAAGTCTGTTGCGGCATGCAACCCAATCCCCCAATATGCACTTTTAATAAGTCTGTTGCGGTATGAAACCCGATCCTCCAATATGGACTTTTAATAAGTCTGTTACGGCGTGAAACCCGATCCTCCAATATGAACTTTTAATAAGTCTGTTGCGGCATGCAACCCGATCCTCCAATATGGACTTTTAATAAGTCTGTTGCGGCGTGCAACCCGATCCTTCAATATATTCATTATAATTAATTCTATTGCGGCGTGCAACCCGATCCTCCAATATATTTATTATAATCAATTCTGTTGCAGCGTGCAACCTGATCCTTCAATATATTCTTTATAATCAATTCGGTTGCGGCATGCAACCTGATCCTCCAACATATTCATTTACCAATTCTTATAGAAGAAATTTCCCCAATAAATGTAATAATTAATATAAAATTATAAGACAACAAGCATACAATAAATATGATTTAATTATGAAACAAACAAGGCAAATAGCAAATTATTATGGAAATCAGAGAGAAAATATGCAGTTTAATATTTAATATACTAAATGTCAAATAACAATTAAGGCACATAATTCACAATATCATGCAACAATTAATGGAGGAATTCAAGAGTTAATATTTGACAAAGAATAGGAGAGAAATAATTATTATAACAATTAATTTATGATTTAAAACAATTTATGATTTTTCAAGTAAATACGCAAACAATTAATTTGACGACGTATAGACACTCGTGACCTCTCCTATATGTCGTTCATATGCATTTCACATAATAAATAATTTAAGGGTTCTATTCCCTCAAGTCAAGGTTAATGACACTTACCTCGCTTTGCAAATTCCAATCAATTACTTAACCACAACTTTTCCTTTTAAATTTGTCTCTGAAAGCTTCAAATCTATTCATAAGTAATTCAATATACTCAATACGAATCATAGGAATTAATTCCATATGAATTTACTAATTTTTCGGATAAAATCCAAAATTCATTAAAATATTCGGTACTGGGACCCACATCTCAAATCTCGAAAAAACTTACGAAATCCAAACACGCATTCTGAGGCGAGTCCGGATATACAATTAATTTTGGAATCCGACCTCAATTCGAGGTCTAAATACCAAAATTTTGAAATTCTTAAGTTCAACCCAAAATTCCTAATTTCACCATAAAACTTCTAGATTCTAGGTTGAAATCTTGTTATAAGATGTAAAATATTGAAAGAAAAGAGTTAGGAATCACTTACCTATGATTTGGGGAACATTTGATCTTTGGAAAATTGCCTCTTAAGGTTTAGGGTTTTTAAAATATGAAGAATGAATAAAAGATCCCGTCTAAGCCCCTTTTACTCAGCTGCAGGTGTCGCAATTGCGAAGGAACAATCGCAATTGCAACGCCCTTCACAATCCCGCTGCCTTCGCAAATGCGAGGAAAGTGTCGCATTTGCGACTACTGAACCTCGCAAATGCGAGTAAATGTTCGCATTTGCGAACCTGCTCTTCCCAGACTCCCTTCGCAATTGCGAAGGTAACCTCGCAAATGCGAGAACTGCTGGCCCAGGATTTTGATCGCAATTACGATGAAAGCCTCGCAATTGTGGACCCTGCTATGTTCGCATTTGCTATGCCTGATCTCGCAATTGCGAGATCAGAGACCTGCAACAGGTTCAGTTATACCAGCAAAATTTCTATGTTCAAAACATTCCGTGGCCTATTCGAAACTCACCCGAGCCCTCCGGGCTCCAAACCAAACATACACACAAGTCTAAAAATATCATACGAATTTGCTCGCTCGATCAAATCACCAAAATAACATCTAGAACTACGAATTTAGCACCAAATCAAATAAAATTCTGAAGAACACTGTAAAATTCATATCTTCTCAATTGGACGTCTGAATCATGTCAAATCAACTCCGTTTCTCACCGAATTTTATAGACAAGTCTTAAATATCATAATGAACCTGTACCGGACTCCGAAACCACAATACCGACCCGATACTAACAATGCAAAATATCAATCAATTCTTAAAAATAAATAATTTCCAAACTTTTAATATTCATCAAAAATTCATAACTCAAGTTAGGGACCTCCGAATTTGATTCCGGGCATACGCCCATGCCCCATAATTCAATACGGACCTACCGGGACAGTCAAAGCACGGATCCGAGCTTGTTTACCAAAAATGTTGACATAAGTAAATAAAAAATAACTTTTAAGGCAAACATTCTTATTTTCATTAGTTTTCAACATAAAAGCTTTCCGGAAACCTGCCCGGACTGCGCACCCAAATCGAGGAGGGTAAAAATGAAATTTTTAAGGCTTAAAAGCGCAGATTCGAGTTCTAAACATTATTACTCCCACTCTATTTTCATTCCAAGTCTTGATCCCATTCTCTAAAAATCTCAAAGTTGAGAGGCTTTGTAAAGATATCTGTAACTTGGTCATGGGATTTCACATATTTGAGCTCAACCTCTTTCTTGGCAATGCATTCTATGATGAAGTGATACATTGTGTCAATATGCTTGCTTCGATCATGATATACTGGATTCTTCGCGAGTGCCTGTGCGGATTTGTTGTCAATACAAATCTTTGTAGCTTCAATTTGTGGTAAATTAAGCTCCTTCAACAATCTTATCAGCCAAATATCATGACATGTACAAGATGTTGTTGCTATATATTCAGCTTCATAAGTCGAGAGAGTAACAATGGACAGTTTCTTTAAACTCCAAGAAATACAGAATCACCCAAGAAAACTACAAAGCCAGTTGTGCTTTTTCTATCGTCAATATCTCCCGCATAATCACTATCATAAAATCCCATAAGGTTGAAATCACTAGAAGAAGAATAAAATATCCCAAAGTCAATCGTACCTTTTAGGTAATGAAGAATTCTTCTAGTGACCTTCAAGTGAATGGATGTAAGAGCTTCCATGAAGCGGCTTACTAATCCAACTACAAAGAGTATATCTGGCCTGGTACAAGTCAAGTACCTCAAACTTCCCACAAGACTTTTGAAAAATTTGGGATCTACTTTTTCTCCTTCATCGAACTTGGACAATTTTGTCCCACTCTCTATCGGTTTGTTCATGGGGTTGTAATTGAGCAAGTTAAACTTCTTCAATATCTCTTTTGTATATCTTTCTTGAGAGATGAAAATTCCATCCTCCATCTGCTTCACTTCTAGGCCCAGGTAGTATGACATGATCCCTACATTTGTCATCTCGAACTCACGGGACATATCTTTCTTAAAAGCTTCAAACAAACTTGGGTTATTACCCGTGAAAATAAGATCATCAACATAAATACAAACAATTAAGATATCTCAATTAGTATGAACTTTAAGGTAAAGAGTATATTCATGGAGACAACGAGTAAATCCATTTTCTTGAAACTACTTGTCGATGCAACTATTCCAAGCTCGTGGGGCTTGCTTTAATCCATATAAAGCTTTCTTCAACCTCAACACTTTATCTTTATGGTTTTTGACCACGAAGCTTTCCATCAACATTATTCTTTGTCGTGTATATCCATTTTACTCCTATTGCTCGATGACCCTTAGGAAGAGTCGTTAACTCCCAAATGGTATTCTTCATTATTGACTCGATCTCCTCCTCCGTGGCTTGTCTCCACATTTGTCTATAACAGTTTCATCAAAGATTATTGGTTCACTGTTAGCAAAGAGACAATATAAAAAATCAAAATTAGTAACTTCTCCTGTGTCCTCATAGAGCTCTTTAATATTCCATGTCCTTTGTGGTTGTTCATTTGAACTTTCTTCAGAAGAGGGAGATGCAACATTTGTTGGAGAAGGAGGTAGAGTTATATCCTACACAGGTTCCACTGTCTCCGGTTCTTCTTCATCACCAAAGTATGGAAGAAAATCATATGAAGTATCTTCCTGAGCTTCCCAATTTCATGCCAATTCTTCTTTAAATTCAACATCTCGACTTACCACCACTTTGCCGCTACTTGAGTTATATAACTTGTAGCCTTTTGAACTCGTATCATAGCCAACAAACACATGCTTGACACTTCGACCGTCAAGATTTGCTCTCCCTTATTGTGGCACATGAGCATAGGCTATGCTCCCAAAGATTCTCAAGTGCTTGACACTTGGTTTTCTTCCACTCCATGCTTCTTGAGGGGTTTGATCTCTAACATTTCTTGTTGGAGACCTGTTGTTCAAATAAACTGCTCAAGAAACAGCTTCGGCCCAAATTTCCTTGGGCATACTTGTAGCTTCCAACATACATCTAGCCATATAAAGAATTATTCGATTCTTTCTCTCTGCAACTCCATTTCATTTGGGTAAATATGGCACCGTTATAGGGCGATGAATTCCATAAGACTGACAGAAGTCATTAAATTCTTTTGAAGTGAATTTGCTTCCTTTACCGGACCTTAAAGCTTTTATTTCATAGTCACTTTCTTGTGATGACCCAAAAGGTCATCTTTAAATTTAATATTTATTTCTATGTCCTAAGACCTCAAAAAGTACTATTCATCATTCCTCGACTTTCGTGAACAATTCGTATTATTTTTCGGAAAGTTTTTATATGAAAAATTGATTAAAATATGAAATACAGACTTAAAACTCAACTGAGTTGACTTTGGTCAATATTTTAAGCAAACGGATTCGGATTAGTATTTTGACAGTTCCGGTAGGTCCGTATCGTGATTTGGGCGTATGCCCAAAATTTTATTTGGAGGTCCTTAGCTTGAATTATCGCCAGTTGGCGAAAACTAGAAACCTAAAAACTTAAAGATTTCAAACTTTGACCACAAATTGACTTGTATTGATATCGGGGTTGGATTCGAGTTCTGAAAAGTTTCATAGGTTCGTTATGTCATTCATGACTTGTGTGCAAAACTTGAGGTCAATCGGACTTGATTTGATAGGTTTCAGCATCGAATGTAGAAGTTGAAAATTCTTAAGTTCCTTAAGCTTGAATTGTGGTGTGATTTGTGGTTTTAGCGTTGTATGATGTGATTTGATGTTTCGACTACGTTCGTATTATGTTTTAGGACTTGGTGGTGTATTTAGTTGAGGTCCCGAGGGCCTCGGGCGAGTTTCAGATGGTTAACGGGTTGAATTGTGGACTTGGAACTTTTCTAGAATTTTTCTAATAGACTGTCTGGTTTTCTTCTTCGCGTTTGTGAAGAGGGGACCATGTTTGCGAAGGGGTAAAGACCAGTGTTTATCGCGAATGCATGGGAGCATTCGTATTCGCGTAGAAGGGCGAGGCCTGGCCGGGCACTAGGCGATAAGGCTTCGCATTTGCGTAAGGGAGATCGCGTTCGCGAAAGCCAAGTTTGGCAAGGCATCGCGTTCGCGAGACTGCCCTCGCGTTCGCGAAGAATAAATCTGGGGCAGCACAAAAATGTGCTGCGCGAATGGGAGGGTGCTATCGCGTTCGCGAAGAAGAAATTCCTGGATAGTAGAACTTAAGTTCTAGAAATGGGATTTCATCCCATTTTTCATTATTCAAGATTTTGAGCTAGGGTAAGGCGGTTTTTGGGCGATTTTCATGGGAAAACATTGGGGTAAGTGTTCCTTATCCTATATTAATTATATTTCATGATTCCATTCTCATTTACATCATGTATCCGTGAATTTATAGAAGAAAAATTAGATTTTTAAAAATCTTCCAAAAATGTAAAATGAAGATTTGAAAGCCAATTCGATGTCGAAATTTGAAAAATGTTTATATGGTTGAACTCATATCCGAAAGGGTGTTCGTATTTTGTAAGTTTTTACGAGATTTGATACGTGGATCCCACTGTTAATGTAATGGCCCAGCCGGGTGTTTTGAGAGTAATAGCCCCGATCCCCTATTTACTGCTTCTCCCATATCTATTTCTGCTATTGTGACTTGCCGGGAGTTTTAGTTTTGGTGTTTGAAGTGTTTTGGGACACTTAATCCCTAAATGGAGGCTTAAGCCTTAGGATTTGGACTTTAGTCGAAACTGTGTGAAGACAACTCCAGAATGTAGTTTCGTTGGATTCATTAGCTCTGTTGGGTGATTTTGCGCTAAAGGGAGTGTCCGGATCTTATTTTGGAGGTCCGTAGCTTATTTAGGCTTGAAATAGCGAAAGTCGGATTTTTAGAGATTTGGATCGGTAGTGGAAATTTTGATATTGGGGTCGAATTCCAATTCCAAAAGTTAGAGTAGGTCCGTAATGTGGAATATGACTTGTATGCAGAATTTGGGGTCAATCGGACGTGGTTTGGTTGGTCTCGGCATCGGTTGTCGAATTTGGAAATTTCAAGTTCTTTAGGTGTGAATCGGAGGATGATTTGCGATTTTAGCATTGTGTGATGTGGTTTGAGGGCTCGACTAAGTACGTATGGTATTTTAGGATTGGGTGGTATGTTTGGTCGAGGTCCTGCGGGTCTCGGGTGAGATTCGGGTGCTTCACGGTGAAAGCTTGGACTTAGAAGAATTCTGAAGTTGCCGGTTCTGGTGTTTTCGCACCTGCGGTGGGAAGTCCGCAGGTGCAGCTCCGCAATTGCAAGGCTCGTATCGCAGGTGAGTCTTTAGGCTGGGGAGTCAGTGATCGCAGATACGACGAGTGAGCCGCAAGAGCGAAGCCGCATCTGCGGAAGGGCAGTCGCAGATGCGGAGATGAGAAGGACCCAAGGTTCCGCAGAAGTGGATGATTGAGTGCAGAAGCACATCCGCAGATACGGACTTTGGCGCGTAGGTGCGGGCTCTAGAGTTTAATGAAAACTCGTAGGTGCGGCGTCCTAGCCGCAGAAGTGGCACTGCAGGTGCAATGATGAGTTCGCAGGAGCGGGTTCGCTGGGCAGAAAAGAGAGAGTTTCGAGGGTTTGATTCATTTCTCCATTTTTGGACTTGGGAGCTCGGAAATTGGCGATTCTTCGAGGGATTTTCAGAGAGAGATTTGGGGTAATGATTCCTAACTTGTTTTTGGTTGTATTTCATTAATCTATAGTTGTTTACTCCATGTAATTCCGGATTTGGATTGAAAAGTTAGGAAAATTAGGGAAAAGTTCCCTAACCGAATTTCTGTGTTTTGATTGGGATTTAGACATTAGATTTGGATAATTTTGGTACGATTGAACTCATGAGTGAATGGGTGTTCGTATTTTGTGACTTTTACCCGATTTCGAGATGTGGGGCCGGGTCGACTTCTTAGGGCGAATTTCGGAATTTTATGTTAAAATATTGATTTCATTAATTAGATGAGTCTATTATGGTTGTATTCATGATATGCAATTCTGTTAGGCTAGATTTGGGCCATTCGAAGTCGGATAATCGAGGAAAGGGTATTCTTACGGATTGATTGAGCTTGACTCGAGGTAAGTGGCTTTGCCTAACTTTGTGTGGGGAAAATACCCTTAAGATTTGGAACTATTGTGATATGTAAGCGCCGTGTACGTGAGTTGACGAGTACGTACACGGGCTAGTTGTGGTAAAACCCGATTTTCTTACCGAGCAGAAACATGTTTTCCTGTTATTTTGAGTTATTCCATTTTAATGAGTACTAATTTATTTTCATTCTTAATTGAGTCATTCCAATATGTGTAGCTATCATGTTTAGTCTAATACAACATGTCTACGCGTCTTAAATTTTTTATGTGAATTCTGTGCAGCATGCTTAGTTAATTTTCTGCTTCTTCCCTGACTGGTACTTAGTCTAAATTGTAAGAATTTCGTGATGTAGTCGTATTTCTATCATTCGCGCTGCATATTTACTTTGGGACTACGGAACGGTATTTCGGGAGATCCCCTTATACTGCATATTTACTTTGGGACTACGGAATGATATTCCAGGAAATCCCCCTGCGCATTTATGTTTGGGACTACGAGACGGTATCTCGGGAGATCCCCTGTTGTGATTTATGTGTACTGAGCTATTACCTTCTATGATTTCATTGTTGTTAAATTTCAGCCTTTATTTTATTGCCGTATTACACTCTATATTGTTTTTATTATATATTTGCCAGTAGGGCCCTAACCCGACCTCATCACTACTCGACCGAGGTTAGTCTTTGCACTTACTGGGTATCGATTGTGGTGTACTCATGCTACTCTATGCACATGTTTTTCATGTGCAGATCTAGGTGCACCTTATCAGTCGTACTATCAGTGAGCCGGGATAGCTTTGGAGACTTCAAGGTATATCTGCCGCGTCCGCAGACCTCGGAGTCCCCTTCTACTCTTTCTCATGTCTATTATCTTTTGTATTTTCCGTGTTAGATTCTGATGTATAGAGACACTAGATTTTTCCTTCTGTAGGTTGTGATTCACGATGTTCCGGATTTTGGGATTTGTTGTGTATTTTTAAATAGTTGGTTAAATTTATATTTTTATTTCACTATTCCGCAAAAATATTAGGCTTACCTAGTTGTAGAGACTAGGTGCCGTCACGACATCACACAGAAGGGAAATTGGGTCGTGACAGTTGATTTTTGAAATAAATTTCGAATGTTAATCCGGAAAATTAGTAAATTCATATGGAATCAATTTCTACCATTTGTATTGAGTATATTGAATTGTTTATGACTAGATTTAAGGATTTCGGACACGAATTCGCGAGGAAAAGGTTTATTGGAATCTTGAGTTGGTTGCAAATCGAGGTAAGTGTCGTGGTTAACCTTGACTTGAGGAAATAGAACCCTTGAATTATTTGCTACGTGAATTTCATGTGTAACGATATATGGGCAAGGTGACGAGTGCCTATACTTTGTCAAATTAATTATTTGCTTAATTATTTAAACATCTTAAATTATTTTAAGACACAAATTAATTATTATAATAATTGTTTCTCTCATATTCCTTGTCAAATATTAATTCTTGAATTCATGGAATAATTGTTACATGTTTATTTGATTTATGTATCTTAATTGCTACTTGACATTTAGCATATTAAATATTAAATTATCTATTTTCTCCCTGATTTCCACAATTAATTGCTACTTGTCATTATTTGTTTCATAAATAAATTATACTTATTTTAGGACTTGATGCTTAATAGTTTCTCAATGAACGTGGTATTTATTGGAGTGCTTTTTTATTACATTTAAGAGTTGTTAAAATATTTTGGGGATCGGGTTGCACTCCGCAACGAAAATAAAAATGAATATATTGGGGGATCGGGTTGCACGCCGCAACGAATTTATTTAAAGTTTATATTGTTGGAGCGGGTTGCACGCCGCAATAAACTTTAATTGAAAGGTTATATTGTTGGATCGGGTTGCACGCGCGCAACGGATTTTATTCTTAGTTTATATTGTTGGAGCGGTTTGCACGCCGCAATGGAAATAAATTGAGGGATTATGACTGCTGAATTGGCTTGAATTATTGATATTATTTACCGGTCTTACTACTATTCCTGTTATTACTATTATTATTATTATTATTATTATTATTATTATTATTATTATTATTATTGTGTACAGGCTATTGTAAGCGACCTGACTTAGCCTCGTCACTACTTTGTCGAGGTTAGGCTCGGCACTTAGAGAGTACATGGGGTCGGTTATACTCATATTACACTCTGCACTTCTTGTGCATATTTCGGAGTTGGTCCCAACAATGTATTATAGACTTGCTCATATTTCAGCTATCCAGAGGAGACTTGAGGTATAAATGCACAACATCCGCAGTTCTGAAGTCCCCGTCTACTTTATTTTAGCTCTGTGTTTTCTTTCAGATAATTTTATTTTATTCAGACCCTTATTTGTATTTTCTAGAAGCTCGTGTACTTGTGACTCAAGTTCTGGGATGGTATTTAGACATCGCGATTATTATGGATTATTCACTTTCATTTAGACTTTATTTCCGCATTTGTTTATTTGTTATTAATTAATTTAAAATTTTGTTAAAATGGCAAATTATATTCTAACGTTGGCTTTGTCTAGCAAGTGAAATGTTAGGAACCATCACGGTCCCGAAGGTGGGTATTTTGGGTCGTTACAAGTTGGTATCAGAGCACTAGGTTACATAGGTCTCACGAGTCACGAGCAAACTTAGTAGAGTCTGAAGGATGGGTACAGAGACGTTTGTACTCATCTCTCAGAGGCTATGAAGTTTAGGAACAATATCACTTCTTTCTTACTCTGTCGTGCAATTTTATTCTATCATCGATGATTGAACCATTATATTCTTATTCTCTAGCAGATGGTGAGAATACGTAATACATCTACTGATGGACATAGACCAGAGCCCCCGGTGGCAACTATGACCAGGGGTAGAGATCGAGGCCGAGGCCGAGGCAGAGGAAGAGGTAGAGCTCAGTCTAGAGCTCAAGCAGCAGCACCTGCTGTATAACCTCAGTGAATCTTTAGACTGTACCGGTTGGACCAGTTCAGGTTTCGGAAGGGTTCATAACTACTCCAGTACTTCAGGATGCTTTAGTCCGTTTGGTGAGCCTAATGAAGGGTGTGGCCCAGAATGGTACATTTCCAGTGGCACCAGCCATCTCACAGGCTGGGAGATGAGCACAAACTCTCACTACTCCGTCTCTGGAGCAGATGTCTCCCCGGTATCAGGCTCCAGCAGCCCCGCCATTTGGGGTAGTTCAGCCAGTTGTTGTGGCACAGACCTGTGTGTCACGACCCGGAATTTCCACCGACGGGACCGTGATAGCGCTTAACATTTCACTTGCTAGGCAAGCCAATGTTAGAGAATCATTAAACCAATTCCTTATTTCTATTCAGTAGATAACAATAATTAACTAAGATAAAATATAATAAGTGCGGAATAACATAAAAACTACCTTAATTACTACCACCCGGACCTGGAGTCATAATTCACGAGCATTCTAGAATTTACTACAAGTATTAGTCTGGAAGAAATACAACTGTTTGAATGAAAGAAACAGTAGAACAAAAAGTTAAACGGGGACTACAAGGTCCGTAAACGCCGACAGATCTACCTTGCGTCTCCGGATAGCGCTCCAATAGCAAACTCTCGATCAACCCGAGCCGGTACCAAAATCTGCACAGAAAGTGCAGAGTGTAGTATCAGTACAACCGACCCCATGCACTGGTACGTGTCGAGCCTAACTTCGACGAAGTAGTGACAAGGCTAAGGAAAAGTACCTACAAATCAACCTGTACAGTTTAACAATGTATATACAAATAACAGTAATGAAGAATTAGACAAGAGATATCGGGAGGGAGAAGCATGCTGGGGGAAATATGAGATAAAGAACTACAACAGAATGATAACTGGAACAACCAACATATTATGAATCAACAGGAACACGAATACAGTAAAGGAAAAATGCACGGCATCACCCTTCATGATTTTACTCTCAATCTCACCATAAAATCAATAGAAATGGCACGGCATCACCCTTTGTGCATTAACTCTCATAATATGGCACGGCATCACCCTTCGTGTATTAACACTCACAATATGGCACGGCATTACTCTTCGTGCATTAACTCTCATAATATGGCACGACATCACCCTTCGTGCATTAACACTCATAATATTGCACGGCATCATTCTTCGTGCATTAACAATCTCCCTTACCATAATAAAATGCATAAATAACAACACTGGAGATAGAATAACAAATACAAGCCTTACTTCAACATTTGGTTACACAATATCAATCTCAACTGTGAAATAAATTCTCAATTATCACCATAAATTTCGTAAACATGATAAGAACGATTAATTTAACAACACTAGTATAAACACGTAGCAATTAGGCATAGAAAAGAGATAATATAAGAAAAGCGGAAGAAATGTGGAAAATAGGTAAATGGGCGGACCATAAGTACTCGTCACCTCACATATACGCCGCTCACATAAATTTCACGTAGCAAATAGTCTAAGGTTCCTAATTCCCTCAAGCTAGGTTTAGACACAACACTTACTTCGCTCCGAAGGCCACTTAATTCTCAATCACAACTTTTCCTTTGGAATTCACATAAAAAACACTCGTATCTATTCAAAAATGACTCATTAATACCAAATATTGCTAAAGGAATCAATTATATTGCATAAATTAAATTTCCCAAATTTTTCTCCAAAAATCGACCCCGGACCGCTTGGTCAAACCCCGAGGTTCGGACCAAAATACATTTACCCATTCACCCTCGAGCCTGAATATATAATTGGCTTTGGAATCCGACCTCAAATGGAGGTCTAAATCTCCAAATTTCCAAAATCCCTAGTTTCTACCCTAAACCCTAATTCTACCATGAAAACTCTAGATTTTAGGTTGATAATTCAAGAAATGTAATGGATAATTGAAAGAAAATGGTTTAGAATCACTTACCAACACTTTGGGGAAGAAGATGACTCTTGAAAATCGCCTATACCCGTTTGGTTCTTGAAAAATGTTGAAGAAATGGCTAAAATCCGTGTTTGATTCTGTTAAATGCTAGGCGGCAGTGTTCATCGCGATTGCGTGAACACTGTCGCGTTCGCGAAGAGCAGCCTCCTAAGGAATTATGTGATCGTGGATGGCTCTACACGTTCGCGAAGTTTTAGCCGGCCTTACCTTCGCGTTCACATGAAAGGGCTCGCGTTCGCATAGAGATTTCCCAGGTCCCATGCCCAGCCTAGCTAAAGCTACGCGTTCCCGTCGACAGGCCGTGTTCATGTAGAGTAACTCCCCCCAATGCTCCGCGTTCGCGACCATGGTCTCGCGTTCGCGTAGAGTAAATCCTCCCCCAGCCCAAGTTCCCTTTCGCGATCGCAAGAGTGACTACGCGATCGTGAAGCACAACATATCACATACCAGATACAGCAAAAACACCAGATTTACTTAAGTCTAAAACATCCTGTGGCCTATCCGAAACTCATCCTAGCCCTTAGGGCTCCAAACCAAATATGCACCCAAGTCTAAAGACATCATACGAACTTGCTCGCGTGATCAAATCGCCAAAATAACACCTAGAACTACGAATTTAGTACCAAATCAAATAAAATTCTCAAGAACACTTTAAAATTTTTATCTTCACAACTGGACGTCCGAATCACGTCAAATCAACTTCATTTCTCACCAAATTTCACAGACAAGTCTTAATTATAATAATGAACCTAGTCCGGGCTCCGAAACCAAAATACGGACCCGGTAATCACAATTCCAAACATCAATCAATTCTTAGAAATAATTAATTTTCAAACTTTTAAATTTTATCAAAAAATCATAACTCGATCTAGGGACCACCGAATTCTATTCCGGACATACGCCTAGGTATCATAATACGATACAGATCCACCGGGACCGTCAAAACATGGATCCGGGCTCGTTTACCAAAAATATTGACTGATGCCAACTAAAATAAACTTTTAAGGCAAAAATTCTTATGTTCATCAATGTTCAACATAAACGTTTTCCACAAACACGCCAGACTGTGCACGCAAATTGAGGAGGGAAAAAATGAGACTTTTAAGTCTTAAGAGCGTAGAATCGAGTTCTAAAACATAAGATGATCTTTTGGGTCATCACATTCTCCACCTTTAAAACAACCGTTCGTCCTCGAACGGACATAGAAAAGTACCTGGGCTGGCGAAAAGGTGGGGATAGCTTCTCCGCATATCGGACTCGGACTCCCAAGTAGCTGCCTCAACAGGATGACCTCTCCACTGCACTCGGACTAAAGGCTAACTCTTTGATCTCAACTGGCAAACTTGTCGGGCTAGAATAGCCACCGGCTCCTCCTCGTAAGTCAAATCCTTGTCCAACTGAACAAAGTTGAAATCTATCACATGGGACGGATCACCGTGATACTTTCGAAGCATGCACACATTTAATACCGGATGAACAACTGCTAAACTAGGTGGCAACGCAAGCCTGTAAGCCACCTCTCCCACTCGCTCTAGAATCTCAAAAGGTCCGATATGCCTAAGGCTCAACTTGCCCTTCTTTCTGAACCTATTTAAACCCTTCATGGGTGATACCCGAAGCAACACTCTCTCTCCGACCATGAATGTAACATCACAAACTTTACGGTCGGCATAACTCTTCTGCCTGGACTGAGCTGTGCGAAGTCGATCCTGAATAATTTTGACCTTATCCAAGGCATCCTGTACTAAGTCTGTGCACAACAACCGAACCTCTCCCAACTCAAACCACCCAACTGGCGACCGGTACCGCCTACTATATAATGCTTCATAGGGAGCCATCTGAATGCTTGACTGGTAGTTGTTGTTGTAGGCAAACTCTGCAAGGGACAAGAATTGATCCCACGATCCTCCGAAGTGTATAACACATGCGTAGAGCATATCCTCCAAGATCCGAATAATGCACTCGGACTGTCCATCTGTCTGAGGATGAAACGCTGTGCTCAACTCAACTCACGTGCCCAACGCATGCTGTACTGCTCTCCAAAGGTGCGAGGTGAACTGCGTACCTTGATTAGAAATGATAGACACGGGAACCCCGTGAAGACAGACGATCTCACGAATGTAAATCTCTGCCAACCGCTCCAAAGAATAGGTAACTACCTTAGGAATGAAGTGCGCTGACTTGGTCAGCCTGTCCATAATGACCCAAACTGCATCGAACTTCCTCTGAGTTCCTGGAAGTCCAACAACAAAATCCATAGTGATACGCTCTTACTTCCACTCAGGAGTCTCTATCTTCTGAAGCAAACCACTGGGTCTCTGATGCTCGTACTTTACTTGCTGACAGTTTAGACACCGATCTACATATGCAACTGTGTCTTTCTTCATCTTCCTCCACCAATAATGTTGCCGCAACTACTGATACATCTTTGCGGTGCCTGGATGAATAGAATACCGGGAACTGTGGGCCTATTCAAGAATTAACTCATGAAGTCCATCCATATTAGGCACATAAATACGAACCTGCATCCTCAAAATTCCTTCATCTCCAACAGTAACCTTCTTGGTACCACCGTGTCACACTATGTATTTAAGGACAAGTAAATGAGGATCGTCATCCTGCCGATCTCTAATGCGCTCAAACAAAAAAGACCAAGCAACTGTAAAAGCTAGAACATGGCTGGGCTCAGAAACATCCAACCTCACGAACTGGTTGGCCAAAGCCTGGACAACAATTGAAAGCGGTCTCTCACTAATTGGAATATATGCAAGGCTACCCATACTAGCCGACTTTCTACTCAAGGAATCGTCCACCATATTAGCCTTCGCGGGATGATACAATATGGTGATATCATAGTCTTTCAATAGCTCCAACCACCTTCTCTGCCTAAAATTGAGTTTCCTTCTGCTTGAACAAATACTGCAAGCTTCGATAATCCGTGAATACCTCATATGGCACGCCGTAAAGGTAGTACCTCCAAATCTCCAGCGCGTGAACAATGGCTACCAGCTCTAGATCATGAACATGGTAATTCTTCTCGTGAACCTTCAACTGCCGCGAAGCATATGCAATAACCTTGCCACCCTGCATCAATACTGCACCCAAACCAATACAGGATGTGTCACAATATACTGTATAAGATCCTAAACCTGTGGGTAACACCAATACCGGTGCCGTAGTTAAAGTTGTCTTGAGCTTCTGAAAGCTCGCCTCACACTCGTCTGACCACCTGAACGGGGCATCCTTCTAGGTCAACCTGGTCATCGGGGCTGCTATGTAGGAAAATCCCTCTACAAACAGACGGTAATTACCTACCAATCCCAAGAAACTACGGATCTCTTTAGCTGATGTGGGCCTAGGCCAGTTCAGAACTGCCTCAATCTTCTTAGGATTCACCTGAATACCCCTATGCTGATACAACGTGACCCAAGAAAGTAAGTAAACTCAACCAAAACTCGCATTTTGAGAAATTAGCATATAACTAGTTGTCTCTCAGAGTCTAAACAGCGATCTAAATGTGTTGCTCATGCTCCTCTCAGCTGTGGAAGTAAACCAAGATATCATCAATAAACACAATCACAAAGGAATCAAAGTAGGGCTTGAACACTCGGTTAATCAAATCCATGAATGTTGTTGGGGCATTGGTTAGACCAAATGACATCACTAGAAACTCATAATGCCCATACCGAGTCCAAAAACCTCTCTTAGAGACATCAGATGCCCTAATCCTCAAATGATGGTAGCCAGATCTCAAATCAATCTTCGAAAACACCTGGGCACCTTGAAACTGATCAAATAAATCACCATTCCTCGGCAATGGATACTTGTTCTTGACGGTGACTATGTTCAACTGCCGATAATCGATACACATCCTCATCGATCCATCTTTCTTCTTTACCAACAACACAGATGCACCCCAGGGCGAGACACTAGGTCTAATGAAGCCCTTATCAAGAAAATCTTGCAACTGTTCCTTCAATTCTTTCAACTCTGGCGGGGCCATGCGGTATGGTGGAATGGAAATGGGCTTAGTTCCTAGATCTAAGTCAATGTAGAAATCCATATCCCTGTCGGGTGGCATCCCCAGCAGGTCTGCAGGAAACACCTCTAGAAACTCACGAACAACCGGCACTGAATCCATGGAAGGAACCTCCACACTAGAATCGCGGATATAAGCCAAATAAGCTAGACACCCCTTATCGACCATATGCCGAGTCTTCACATAAGAGATAACCATGCTGACAGAATGGCCAAGAGTCCCTCTCCACTTTAATCGAGGCAACCCCTGCAAGGCTAAGGTCACCGTTTTGGCATGACAATCTAATACAACATGATAATGTGACAGCCAATCCATACCCAGTATGACATGAAAATCAACCATATCGAGAAGTAGAAGATCTACACGAGCCTCAAGAATCCCAATGGTGACCACACACGAACGATAAACACGATTTACAACAATAGTATCTCTCACTAGTGTTGACACATACACAGGAGAACTCAAAGAATCACGGGGCACAACCAAATAGGAAGCAAAATAGGATGACACATAGGAGTAAGTAGACCCCAGATCAAATAGAACGGAAGCACCTCTACTGCAAACTAAAACAGTACCTGTGATAACAGCGTCAGATGACTCAGCCTCAGGCCTGGCTGAGAAAGCATAAGACCGGGGCTGGGCCCCACCACCCTGAACTACGTCCCAAGGATGACCTCTAGCTGGCTGGTCTCCACCTCTAACGGCCTGACGTCCACCTCTAACAGTCTGGCCTCTACCTCTGGCTACCTGACCCCAACCTCTGGCTGGCTGAGCAGGTGGTGCAGCAACTGGTGCCGGAACTATGGCACGAGAACTCTGATGTTGTGAGCTGCCCGTTGCCCAAGGGAAAAATTTAGTAATGTTCCTCAGATCACCACAAGTATAACATAATCTCGGCTGTTGTGACTGTTGACCCTGAAACTGACCCTGTCGACTTGAATAACCACCCAGATAGCTCTAGAGTGGAGGTGCACTAATAGGAGCTGGTGGTGCACTATAGGCTAGCTGGTCGGGATAAGGCATATGAGGACCACAACCACCTGAGGCACCGTGGGATGCCTGGAGTGCTGAATGAAATGGACTGGGAGGATGGAATCTACAAAAGTACCCTTGCCTCTAGATGAGGCACTACTGAACGCATCAGAATAACGAGGTCTCTTGTAAGACCCCTGACCTCCCTGAGTAAGAACTATCTCGACTCATCTGGCGACATTAGCAGCTGCCTGGAAAGAAATCTCACTCCTAATCTCCTTAGCCATCTGCAATCTGACAGGCTGAGCAAGTCCATCAATAAACCTCCTCTCCCCTCTCTCTCGGTGGAAGCAGAAGAATATCATGACGATCCAAATCCACAAAACGGTTCCCATACTAAGTAACAGTCATACTGCCCTACTGGAGACGCTCAAACTGACGGCGACGCTCATGTCTCAATGTGATAGGTAGAAACTTCTCTATGAAGAGATAAGAGAACTGGTCCCAACTAAGAGCAGGCGACCCTGCTGGTCTGGTCAATAAATAATCTCTCCACCATTTCTTGACGGAACCAGTCATCTGAAATGCAGCAAAGTCGACCCCATTACTCTCCACTATATCTATATTCTGTAGAATCTCGTGACAACTATCAAGATACTTCTGG
The DNA here is from genome assembly GCA_000715115.1 of Nicotiana otophora. Lineage (NCBI taxonomy): Eukaryota > Viridiplantae > Streptophyta > Magnoliopsida > Solanales > Solanaceae > Nicotiana > Nicotiana otophora. The sequence continues at coordinate 53,655 of AWOL01S0003906.1, read as the reverse complement.
GGATCCTCTGAAGGAGCACTACTAAAGTGAACAGGAAAGATCTTGGTAAACCTGTCCAATCTCCACAAAGCCTCAGAACACATAGCTGGCCCATCTCTGACCTATGTCGCAATAACTTGCTGAACTACTCTAACTGGCTGAGCTGTTGGAGCCTGATACTGGGGAGCTATCTACTCCGGAGCGGGAGTAGTGGGAGTCTAGGCTCCTCCTCCAGTCTGAGAGACGGCTGGTGCTATGCGAAATGCGCCCGTCTAGGCCACACTCTCTATAAGGCCCACCAAATGGACCAAAGTGTCCTGAAGTACTAGGTGGCAATGAACCCCTCCGGAACCTGAGCAGGTCTGGCAGGAACAGTCTGGGCTGAGCCCTGTCCCTACCTCGGCCGCCTCGACTTCTGCCCCGTGTAGGAGCTGCCACTGGACACTCTGGTTGCTGCTCAGCTGAGGAAGCGGTACATGTTCTCGCAATCTACGAGAGAATAAGAGTAGAAGAGTTCAATCAGTATTGAGAAAACTACATCACATGATAGAGGAAAATAGAAGTGAAATTTGTTCCTAAACTTCATAGCCCCTGGAAGATAAGCAGAGACGTCTCCGTATTGATCCTCCAGACTCTACTAAGCTTGCTCATGAATCGTGAGACCTAGGCAACCTAGGGCTCTGATACCAACTTGTCACGACCTGGAATTCCCACCGATGGGACAGTGATGACGCCTAACATTTCACTTGATTGGCAAGCCAACGTTAGAGAATCATTAAACCAATTCCTTATTTCCATTTAGTAGATAAAAATAATTAACTAAGATGAAATATAATAAGTGCGGAATAACATAAAAACTACCTTAATTACTACCACCTGGACCTGGAGTCACAATTCACGAGCATTCTAGATTTTACTACAAGTATTAGTCTGAAAGAAATAAGCTGTCTAAATAAAAGAAACACTAGAACAGAAATATAGACGGGGACTTCAAGGTCTGTGAACGACGACAAATCTACCTTGAGTCTCCGGATAGTGGTCCAATAGCAAAATCTCGATCAACCCGAGCCGGAACCAAAATCTTCACAGAAAATGCACAGTGTAGTATCAGTACAACCGACCCCATGTACCGGTAAGTGTCGAGCCTAACCTCGACGAAGTAGTGATGAGGCTAAGGCAAAGCACCTACAAATCAACCTATACAATTTAACAATGTATATACAAATAACAGTAATAAAGATTTAGACAGGAGATATCGGGAGGGGGAAACATGCTGGGGAAATATGAGATAAAGAACTACGGCAGAATGATAACTGGAACAACCAACATTTTATGAATCAACAGGAATACGAATACAGTAAAGGAAAAACGCACGACATCACCATTCGTTCTTTTACTCTCAATCTCACCATAAAATTAATAGAAACGGCAAGGCATGACCCTTCATGCATTAACTCTCATAATATAGAATGTCATCACCCTTTGTGCATTAACACTCACAATATGGCACGACATAACCCTTAGTGCATTAACTCTCATAATATGGCACGTCATCACCCTTCGTGCATTAACACTCATAATATGGCACGACATCACCCTTCGTACATTAGCACACTCCCTTACCATAATGCAATGCATAAATAATAACAGGGAGATAGAATAACAAGTACAAGCCTTACTTCAACATTTGATTCCACAATATCAATCTCAACTTTGAAATAAATTCTCAATTATCACCAGAAATTCCGTAAACATGATAAGAACGATCAATTTAACAACACTAGTATAAACATGTAGCAATCAGGCATAGAAAAGAGACAATATAAGAAAAGCGGAAGAAACATGGAAAATAGGTAAATTGGTGGCGCATAAGTACTAGGCACCTCACATATACACCGCTCACATGAATTTCACGTAGCAAATAGTCTAAGGTTCCTAATTCCCTCAAGTTAGGGTTAGACACAACACTTACTTTGCTCTGAATGCCACTTAATTCTCAATCAGAGATTTTCCTTTGAAATTCACCTCCAAACCACTCGTATCTATTCAAAAATGACTCATTAATACCAAATATTACTAAAGGAATCAATTCTATTGCATAAATTAAATTACCCAAATTTTCCTCCAAAAATCGACCCCGGCCCGATTGGTCAAACCCCGAGGTTCGCACCAAAATACATTTACCCATTCAACCTCGAGCCTGAATATATAATTGGCTTTGGAATCCGACCTCAAATTGAGGTCTAAATCCCCAAATTTCTGAAATTCCTAGTTTCTACCCTAACCCCTAATTCTACCATGAAAACTCTACATTTTGGTTGATAATTCAAGAAATGTAATGGGTAATTGAAAGAAAATGGTTTAGAGTCACTTACCAACACTTTGGGGAAGAAGATGACTCTTGCAAATCTCCTATACCCGTTTGGTTCGTGACAATTGTTGAATAAATGGCTAAAATCCGTGTTTGATTCAGTTAAATGTTGGGCAACAGTGTTCATTGCGATCGCGTGAACACTGTCGTGTTCGCGAAGAGAAACCTCATAAGGACTTATGCGATCGCGGATGGCTTTACGCGTTCACGAAGGTTTAGCCCGCCTTAGATTCACGTACGCGTGAAAGGGCTCGCGTTCGCATAGAGCTTTCCCAGGTCCCCTGCACATCCTAGCTAAAGCTACGCATTCGCGTTCGACAGGTCGCGATCGCTTAGAGTAACTGCCCCCAATACTCCGCGTTCACGACCATGGTCTCGCGTTCGCATATAGTAAATCCTCCCCCAGCCCAGGTTCCCCTTCGCGATCGCAAGAGTGACTATGCGATCGCGAAGCACAACATATCACATACCAGATACAACAGAAACAACAGATTTACCTAAGTCTAAAACACTCTGTGGCCTATCTGAAACTCACCCCAGCCCTCGGGGCTCCAAACCAAAAATGCACTCAAGTCTAAAAACATGATACGAACTTGCTCGCGTCTACGGATTTAGCACCAAATCAAATAAAATTCTCAAGAACACTTTAAAATTTCTATCTTCACAACTGGACGTCCGAATTGCGTCAAATCAACTCCGTTTCTCACCAAATTTTACAGACAAGTCTTAAATATCATAATGAACCTGTTTCAGGCTCCGGAACCAAAATACAGACTCAGTACTCACAATGCCAAACATCAATCAATCCTTAGAAATAATTAATTTTCAGACTTGTAATTTTCATCAAAAATCCATAACTCGAGCTAGGTACCTCCGAATTTGATTCTGGGCATACGCCCAAGTCCCATAATTCGATACGGACCCATTGGGACTGTTAAAACACGATCCGGGCCTGTTTACCAAAAATGTTGACCGAAGTCAACTAAAATTAACTTTTAAGGAAACAAAATCTTATTTTCATCAATTTGCAACATAAAAGTTTTTCGGAAACATGCCCGGACTGTGCACACAAATCGAGGAGGGTAAAAATGAGAGTTTTAACTCTTAAGAGCGCAGAATTGAGTTCTAAAACATAAGATGATCTTTTGAGTCATCACACTGTGATAGGCCCGCCATGTCTTATGAGGCTTTATTGAGGCTGGACAAGTTTACTAAGCTCTTTCCAGTTCACTTTAGTGGTATACCTTCTGAGGACCCACAAGATTATATTGACCGATGCCATGAAGTGTTGCAGAACATGTGTATAGTTGAGACTAATGGGGTCGATTTTGCTGTATTTCATATGACGGGTTCCGCCAAGAGGTGCTTGAGAGATTATATGCTGACCAGACTAGTTGGATGGCCTACCTTGACCTAGGAGCAGTTCTCATAGCTATTTATAGAGAAGTTCCTCCCTATCATATTGAAAGAGGATTATCGCAGGCAATTTGAGCGCCTACAGCAGGGCAGTATGACTGTTACTCAGTATGAGTCCCGTTTTGTGGATTTAGCTCATCATGCTCTCCTTTTACTACTAATGAGGGAGAGAGAGGGAGTAGGTTTATTGAGGGACTCATTCACCCTATCAGGCTTCAGATTCCCAAGGAAACTGAAAGTGACATTTCCTTTTAGGCAGCTGCTAATGTTGCGAGGAGGATCGAGATGGTTCTTGCATAGGAGAAAGGGCAGGGGTCTGATAAGCGGCCTCATCAATTCGGTGGGTTCAGTGGTGCCTCGTCTGGAGGCAGGGGTAATTTTGGTTGGGGTCATCCTCCCAGGCCATTTCATTCAGCACTTCAGGCATCTCACGGTGCTTTAGGGAGTCACAGTACTATTATGCCTTACTTTGGGAAGCCAACATTTAGCACACATTCAGCTCCTATCAGTGCACCACCACTCCAAAATCACTATTGCGGTTATCCGGCCCGTTCGGGCCAGCTTTAGCTTCAACATCCACAGCAACAAGATGGATATTATGAGTATGGGAACATGGGTCACATCAAGAGGTATTTCCCTAGGTTTTCAAGTAATAGATCTCGGCAGGATTCTCGTGCCATCATACCGGCACCGGTTGATTCACCGCCTGCTCAACCAGCTAGATGTGGAGGTCAGATCACTAGAGGTGGTGGTCAGGCAGTTAGAGGTGAAGGCTAACCAGTTAGAGGCCGTCCTAGAGTCGCAAATCAGAGTGGTGGGGCTCAGCCCCGATTTTATTCTTTTCCAGCTAGGCCTGAGGCCGAGTCATCCGATGCAGTGATCACAGGTATTGTTCCAGTTTTTCATAAAGATGCTTCAGTTCTCTTTGATCCAGGATCTACTTATTCCTATATGTCCTCTTATTTTACTTCATATCTGATGATGCCTTGTGATTCTCTGGGTGCACCTGTGTGTATGTCCACTCCGGTGGGAGATTCTATCATAGTAGATCATGTCTATCATTTGTGTGTGGTTACTATTTGTAGTTTTGAGACTAGTGTGGATCTTCTACTTCTTGATATGGTAGATTTTTTTGTCATCATGGGTATGGATTGGTTTTCACCTTATCATGCTATATTGGATTGTCATGCCAAGATGGTGACCCTAGCCATGCTGGGGTTACCTCGGTTAGAGTGGAAAGGAACTCTTGGTCATTCCACCAGCAGGGTTATCTCTTATGTGAAGGCTCGACGTATGGTCGAGAAGGGTTGTCTAGCTTATTTGTCTCATATTTATGATTCTAGTGCAGATGTTCCTTCTATGGATTGAGTTCCAATTGTCTGTGAATTCCAGATGTATTTCCTGCAGACCTGCCGGGGATGCCACCCGACTGAGATATTGACTTCTGTATTGATTTAGCTTTAGGCACTCAGCCCATTTCTATCCCACCATACCTTATGGCCTCTCCAGAGTTGAAAGAAATGAAGGAAAAGTTACAAGACTTGCTTGATCAGGGGTTCATTAGACCTAGTATCTCGTCCTGGGGTGCACCCGTATTATTTGTAAAAAAGAAAGATGGTTCTATGCGGATATGTATAGATTATCAGCAGTTGAATAAGGCCACTATCAAAAACAAATATCCGTTGCCAAGAATTGATGACTTATTCGATCAACTTCTGGGTGCCAAGGTATTTTTGAAGATCTATTTGAGGTCTGGTTACCATCAGTTAAAGATTAGGGCATCCGATGTCCCTAAGACAGCTTTTTGGACTCGGTATGGGCATTACGAATTCCTAGTGATGTCATTTGGGATGACAAAGGCCCTAGTAACATTTATGGATTTGATGAATCGGGTGTTCAAACTCTATTTAGATTCTTTTGTGGTTGTGTTCATTGATGATATCTTGATTTACTCCAGCAGTTGAGAGGAGCACGAGCAGCATCTTCCGATTGTGCTTCACACTTTGAAGAATAATCAGTTATATGCCAAATTTTCAAAATGCGAGTTTTGGTTAAACTTAGTTGCCTTTTTGGGGAATGTTGTATCGGATGAAGGCATAAAAGTGGATCCTAAGAAGATTGAGGCAGTTCATAATTGGCCTAGACCTACTTCAATTATAGAGATACTGAGTTTCCTAGGTTTGGAAGGTTAATATCGTCGGTTTGTGGAGGGGCTTTCATCTATAGCAAGCCCATTGACTAGACTGACCCAGAAAGGTGTTCCCTTCGGATGGTCAGACGAGTGTGAGTTGAGTTTTTAGAAGCTCAAGACTGCTTTGACTAAGGCGTCAGTGTTGGTGTTACCCATAGGTTCAGGATCTTATACGGTGTATTATAATACATCTCGCATTGGGCCTAGTGCAGTATTGATGTAAGATGGCAAGGTGATTGTATATGCGCCACGACAGTAGAAAGTTCACGAGAGGAATTATACTGTTCATGACTTTGAATTGGTATCCATTGTTCATGCGCTGAAGATTTGGAGGCATTATCTTTATGGTATCTCGTGTGTGGTATTCACTGATCATCGTAGCCTACAATATCCATTCAGGCAAAAAGATTTCAACTTGAGGCAGAGAAGATGGTTGGAGTTGTTGAAAGATTATGATATCACTATTTTATATCACCCCGGAAAGGCCAATGTGGTGGCCGATGCTTTGAGTAGAAAGGCTGTGAGTATGGAAAGTCTTATGTATATTCCGGTTGGTGAGAGACCGTTAGCGATAGATGTTTGAACATTGGCTAATCAATTCGTGAGGTTAGATATTTCTAAGCCCAATCAGGTTCTAGCTTGCATAGTTGCTCAGTCTTCTTTATATGAGTGCATCAGATAACATCAGTATGATGATCCTCATTTACTTGTCCTTAAGGACACGGTGCGGCAAGGTGATGCCAAAAGGGTTGTTGTGGGGGAAGATGAAGTTCTGCGAATGCAGGGTCGTATTTGTGTGCCTAATGTTGACGGGCTTCGTGAATTAATTCTTGAAGAGCCACACAACTCCAGGTATTCTATTCATCCAAGTATCGCCAAAATGTATCAAGATTTACGACAACATTATTAGTGGAGGAGAATGAAGAAGGATATAGTTGCATATGCAACTCGGTGTCTAAATTGTCAACAAGTCGAATATGAGCACCAGAGACCTAGTGCTTTGCTTCAAAAGTTAAAAATTCTTAAGTGGAAGTAGAAGCGTATCACTATGGATTTTGTTATTGGGCTTCCAAGGACTAAGAGAAACTTCGACGTAGTTTGGGTCATTGTGGACAGGTTGACCGAGTCAGCACATTTAATTCCAGTAGCAGTTACCTATTTTTGAGAACGGTTAGCTAAAATTTACATCTGCGAGATTGTCTGCCTTCACGTTGTGCCTGTGTCTATCATTTCTGATCGAGGTATGCAGTTCACCTCACACTTTTGGAGGGTTGTACAATGTGAGTTAGGCATGAGGGTTGAGTTGAGTACTGCATTTCATCCACAGACAGACGGACAGTGAGAGCGCACTATTCATATATTGGAAGATATGCTCCACGCTTGTGTTATAGACTTTGGAGGTTCTTGGGATCAATTCTTGCCACTTGTGAAGTTTGCTTATAATAATAGCTACTAGTCGAGCATTCAGATGGTTCCATATGAGGCATTATACGGAAGGGGATGTCGTTCGCCAGTTGGATGGTTTGAACCGGGAGAGGCTCGATTGTTGGGTACCGATTTGGTACAGGATGCCTTGGATAAGGTCAAGGTTATTCAGGATCGACTTCCCAAGCTCAGTTTAGGCAAAAACATTATGCCGACCGTAAAGTTTGTGATATTCCATTCATGGTTGGAGAAAGAGTATTGCTCCGGGTTTCACCTATGAAAGGTGTAATGACGTTCGGCAAGAAGGGCAAGTTGAGCCCTAGGTATGTAGGACCCTTCGAAATTCTTGAAAGGGTGGGCGAAGTAGCCTACAGGCTTGCATTACTACCTAGTTTGTCAGCGGTTCATCCGGTGTTCTATGTGTCGATGCTCCGAAAATATCATGATGATCAATCCCATTTGTTAGATTTCATCTCAGTCCAATTGGACAAGGATTTGACTTACAAGGAGAAGCCGGTAGCTATTCAAGCCCGACAGGTCCGACATTTGAGGTCTAAGAATTATACTTCAGTTCGGGTGCAATGGAGAGGTCAGCCGGTAGAAGCATCTACCTAGGAGTCCAAGTCGGACATGCGGAGTAAATATCCACAATTTTTCACCAGCTCAGGTACTTTTTCTATTTCCGTTCGAGGATGAACGTTTGTTTTAGAGGTGGAGAATGTGATGACCCAAAAGGTCATTTTTAAATTTAAAATTTTTTTGGTGTCCTAAGACCTCACAAAGCACTATTCATCATTCCTCAACTTGCGTGCACAGTCCCTATAATTTTTTGGAAAGTTTATATATGAAAAATTGATTAAAATGTGAAATAGAGCCTTAAAACTCAACTGAGTTGGCTTTGGTTAACATTTTTAGAAAACGGATTCAGATCAGCGTTTTAATAGTTTTGTTTGGTCCGTATCGTTATTTTTGACTTGGGCGTATGCCCAAACTTTAACTTGGAGGTCCCTAGCAACTAGAATCCTAAAGACTTAAAGATTTCAATGTTCGACCACAAATTGACTTTTATTGATATCGGGGTCGGATTCAAATTCTGATAATTTTCATAGGTCTGTTATGTCATTCATGACTTGTGTGCACAATTTGAGGTCAATGAGAGTTGATTTGATAGGTTTTGGCAACGAATGTAGAAGTTGAAAATTCTTAAGTTCCTTAAGCTTGAATTGTGGTGTGATATGTGATTTGAGGTGTCGACTAAGTTCGTATGATATTTTAGGACTTGGTGGTGTATTTGGTTAAGGTCCCGGGGGCCTCGGGTGAGTTTCAAATTGTTAACGGGTTGAATTAGGGACTTGGAACTTTGCTGGAATTTTTCTGATGCAGTGTCTGGTTTCCTTCTTCGCGTTCGCGATAGGGGTCTCGTGTTCGCGAAGAGGAATTGAGGCAGACGAAATTGACTCTTCGCGTTCACGAAGAGGGGACCGCATTCGCGAAGGCGTAAAGGGCAGTGCTTATCGCGAACGCGTGGGAGCGTTCGCGTTCGCATTCGCGTATAAGGGCGAGGCATGGCCGGGCACCAGGCGATAAGGCTTCTCGTTTTTGTAGGGGAGACCACGTTCGTGAAGGACAGGTTTGTCAAGGCATCGCGTTCGCGAGACTGCCCTTGCATTTGCAAAGAAGAAATGTGGGGCAGCACAAATATGTGCTTCGCGAATGCGAGGGTGCTATCGCGTTCGTGAAGAAGAAATTCCTGGACAGCAGAACTTAAGTTCTATAAATAGGATTTCGTCTCATTTTTCATTATTCAAGATTTTGAACTCGGGTAAGGCGAAATTTGGGCGATTTTCACTGACAAATATTGGGGTAAATGTTCCTTATCCTATATTGATTATATTTCATGATTCCATACTCATTTACATCATGAATCCGTGAATTTATAGGAGAAAAGTCAGATTTTTAAAAAATCATCCAAAAATATAAAATGAAGATTTGAAAGCAAATCTGATGTCGGAATTCGATAATTTTTGTATGGTTGAACTCGTATCGGAACGGGTGTTCGGATTTCATATGTTTTTCCGGGATTCGATATGTGGATCGTACTGTTATGTTTTTTATAAATTTTAGATTTTAATTAGGAAAATTAGTAAATTCATATGGAATCGATTTCTACGATTTGTATTGAGTATATTGAATTGTTTATGACTAGATTTGAGGATTTCGGACACGAATTCCTACAATAATTGTTACATGTTTATTTGATTTATGTGTCTTAATTGCTACTTGACACTTAGCATATTAAATATTAAACTGTCTATTTTCTCCCTGATTTCCACAATTAATTACTACTTGTCATTATTTGTTTCATAAATAAATTATAATTATTGTATGACTTGATGCTTAATAGTTTCTCATTGAACGTGGCATTTATTGAATGATTGTTTATTATATTAAAGAGTTGTTAAAATATATTAGGGGATCGGGTTACACGCCGCAACGGAAATGAAAATGAATATATTGGGGGATCGGGTTGCACGCCGCAACGAAATTTAATTGAAAGGTTATATTGTTGGATCTGGTTGCACGCCGCAACGGATTTTATTCTAAGTTTATATTGTTGGAGCGGGTTGCACGCTGCAATAGAAATAAATTTAGGGATTATGACTGTTAAATTGACTTCAATTATTGATATTATTTACCGGTCTTACTACTATTCCTATTATTATTATTATTATTCTTATTATTATTATTATTATTATTATTATTATTATTATTATTATTATTATTATTATTATTGTGTACAGGTTAATGTAAACGACCTGCCTTAGCCTCGTCACTACTTCGTCAAGGTTAGGCTCGGCACATACAGAGTACATAGGGTCGGTTGTACTCATACTACACTCTGCACCTATTGTGCAGATTTCGGAGTCGGTCCCAACGGTGTACTATAGACTTGCTCGAATTTCAGCTACCTATAGGAGACTTGAGGTATAACTGCACAGCGTTCGCAATTCTGAAATACCCGTCTACTTTATTTTAGCTGTGTGTTTTCTTTCAGACAACTTTATTTTATTTAGACCCTTATTTGTATTATTCTAGAAGCTCGTGCACCTGTGACTCCAGTTCTGGGATGGTATTTAGACATCGTTATTCACTTTATTTTAGACTTTATTTTCGCATTTGTTTTTTTATTATTAATTAATTTAAAATTTTCTTAAAATGGAAAAATATATTCTAACGTTGGCTTGCTTAGCAAGTGAAATGTTAGGCGCCATCACGGTCTCGAAGGTGGGAATTTCGGGTCGCGACATTTCTTTTTCCACAAGTTCTTTAAAATTTTTAAAAGCCGCAAAAGCTTCAGATTTTTGGTTCAAGAAATAAACCCAAGTCTTTCTACTAAAGTCATCAATGAAAGGTATAATGTATTTACCTTTACCAAAACAAGGTCGATTGATTGGTCCACACACATCAGTGTGAACAAGTTGGAGCGGTTTGGTTGATCTTGACATGGCCTCCTTTGGAAAACTCCTCCTTGCATGTTTTCGAAGAAGACAAGCTTCACACAATTGATTGGGATGGTTTATTGATGGTATGCCATGCACCATGTTCTTTTCTCCCATTGATTTGAGTGCTTCAAAATTCACGTGCCCAAGCCGCATGTGCCAACACCATGATTCATCCTGCACATTAGCGTTAAAATACTTTGCATTAATTGTCTTAAGATTCAGAGAAAATAATCTATTCTTTTTCCATATGCACTTTAGCAATTAGAATTTCACTTGAATATCTAAGCCAAAGATGCATATTGTTTATGTAGATGTCATATTTCTTTTTAAGAAGTTGGCTTAAACTTAAAATATTACTTTTTAATTTTGGGACATAATAAACATCTTGAATTAACTTGTGGTCACCATTTTTACAGGAGATCAGAATCGTACATATCCATTTGATTTGAATCTTTGAAGTATCTCCTAAGGACACATTATCTCTCACCGTTTTATTGATCTCCACAAACTTCTCTTTGCATCCACACATATGATTGCTTCCTTCATTGTCCAAATAACACGAGCTACAATCATCCCTGTCTTCTTCCTTGAGTGCCAACAACAATGTTGATTCATCTTCTTTTTTCTTGTCCTCAACAAGGTTAGCTTCTTCTTCAACATTGCTACGACATTCCCAAGAGTAATGACCAAATTTATGACAATTATAACACTCAATTTTTTATTTGTCATACCTTTGTCCATTATTTTCTTGGTAGTAGCCACATCATCTTCCTCTTCTTTGTCCACAGCCATGACCTTTGAATGTTTAGTGGACTTTAACTTCATTATTAAAGTTGTTACCTTTACTTCTTCCTATTCCATGACCGACATGGCCTCGTCCCCATCCATTCCCTCGGTAACTCTTTTCACCTCCATAATCCTTGAAGGATGCATATGTTTTAAGAAGTTGCTCCAATAGTACTTCTTGTCTGCTTTTGATCTTTTCATTGTGAGCTTGTAAAGAAACCTTCAATTGCGCTACCATGATAGAGTCTAAATCTTTAGACTCCTCAATAGCACACACCACAAAATCAAATTTAGGTGTTAAAGTGCGAAGAATCTTTTCTACCACACAGACATATTCTATGTGTCACGACTCAAACAAGCCCCTATCGTGATGGCGCCTATCGTGGAACTAGGCAAGCCGACTCATTTCCAAAGCAAACCAATATTTTCATTTCAAAGATAATTTCAATGTTATTTAACATAAAAACCTTCGCAAAGGAGTTCAAATCAAAACAAAAGTGCGGAAAAGAAAAGCTCGATATCGGGTGTCACTAGTCATGAGCATCTACTATAATCTGTCTAACAATATCAAGGCTAACTCAGCCTGGAAAATAGCTAAATACAACTAGATGAAGATAAGAGTGAGAAGAGCAGGGCTGCGATCGCGAGGCAGCTACCTTGCTATCCCCGAAAAAATCTGCAATCAGAACAATCAACAACCGCTACCGTGTCCAGCTACACCTGGATCTGCACACAAGGTGCAGGGAGTAATGCCAGTAAGTAACAACAATAAATAAAGACCGAGCAGTAGTGACGAGAAATAAAACATATAACGTTTATATCAGGAAATCTCAGTAAAATACCACATGCTTTCAAAATCAGGATTTGAATCAAAACATCTCGTTTAAACCTAGTTCCAGTAAAAATAATCATTTAAAGATATTTTTTAGCAGTTTTCAAATAGAGGAAAAATGCAAAGGTGAGCAAAAATGATGAAATCATAAACAGCCCCTCGGGCAAAACATCACTCATATACATCCCCTCGGGCAAACCTCACAGTCACTCGTGCCACTCGGGCATACCTCACAATAACTCTTGCCACTCGGTCATACCTCACAATCACTCATGCCTCCCAGTCACTCAGCACTCGGCACTAGCACTCAGTAGGTACCTGTGCTCACTGGGGGGGTGTACACACTCCGGAGGGGCTCCTTCAGCCCAAGCGCTATAATCTGCACGGACAACTCACGTGCTATAATAATAAAGTATGTTTCAGGTGGGCAGCCCCGATCCACACTCATCCTCACAATCAGGCGCTCGGCCTCACTCAGTCATAAACCTCTCAAGTCACTCGGGCATTTCAGTAAACATAGGGCATTCGGCCCAAAACAACATTTATATGCATCAAAAATAGAGTCATAAAACTGAGTTATGCAGTAAAGAAGTATAACCATGACTGAATATAGATTTGCAATCGAAAACAATGAGAGGATATAAGAAAAGGCCCCTAAGGGTTCAAACAACACTGGCACAAGGCCCAAACATGGCATTCAGCCCAATTTACAGAGGCTCTTTCTAAAACATATAAGTATCATATAGTTTCAACAAAATATGCAACTTTACAGTTGCTACGGGATGGACCAAGTCACAAATCCCCAATGGTGCATGCCCAGACGCCCGTCACCTAGCATGTGCGTCACCTCAAAGTAGTAAAATGATATGAAATACGGGGTTTCATACCCCCATGACTAGATTTACAATCGTTACTTACCTCAAACCGGTCAAATATCCACCCGCAATGCTCTTGCCTATGGACTCGGCCTCCAAATGCTCCGAATCTATTCACAATCAGTACAATACCATCAATACGCACTAATGGAATGAATTCCATAAGAAAAGTTACAAAATTAGACCACAACCCGAAATTGGCTGAAACCCGGTCCCCATGCCCAAATCTCTAAATCTGACAAAATTTACAAAACTAGAAAGCTTATTCACTCACGAGTCTAACCATACCAAATTCATCAAAATCCGACATCGTTTGGTCCTTTAAATCCTTAAATTACACTCTTAAACATTCCAAGCCCTAACCCCTCATTTTCACTAATTACAATGATTAAACAACGGAACATCACCATATATACAAGTATTAGGGCTCAAGCAACTTACCTCACTGATAGACCTTGAATCACCTTTCAACAATCACTCCAAAAGCTCCAAATTCCGACTTGAAAATGGTGGAAATGAACCAAAATTCGCGAAGTTCTATCTATACATTCTGCCCAGATTTTCGCACTTGCGGCCTATTCCACGCACCTGCGGGACCGCACCTGCGGTACCGCACCTGCGGTCAAAAATACTCGCACCTGAGAGAATCACTTAAACTCTCAGCCTCCGCACCTGCGCCCAGGTCTCGCACCTGCGGGCTCGCATGTGCGTCCAAATCCTTCGCGCCTGCGCTCTAGCCTTGGCCTCCCATTTTCCGCATCTGCGCTTCAAATTCTCGCGCCTACGGTAGCGCACCTGCTCATTTCCTTCCGCTTCTGTGAAGCCTGCCCAGCGCCCACTTTTTCGCATCTACGGACTCCCCTTGCACACCAGCGACCTTGCATCTGCGACTCCTCCTTCCGCAGGTGCGGAAATAGCAGTAGCAGCAGCTTCAGCTGCATTTTTCAACTTTGACAAATCTGTTAAACACACGGAATCACCCCGAGGCCCTCGGGATCTCAACCAAAAATACCAACAAGTCATATATCAACATACAAACTTAGTCAAACCTTCGAATCACCAAAACAACATCAAATCATCAAATTACCCTCGGATTCAAGCCTAAGCACTTCTAAATTTCCAAATTCAGCAACTGATGCCGAAACCAAAAAAACCACGTCTGAATGACCTCAAAGTTTGCACACACGTCACAAATGATGCTACAAATCCATTCCGACCCCGATATCCAATTTTCCACTGTCGACCATAAATCGTCAAATTTCCAATTTCGCCAATTCCAGCATAATTCTACCACGAACCTCCAAATCAAATTCTGGACGCACTCCTCAGTTCAAAATCACCTAACAGAGCTAACGGAACCATCAGAAATCAAATCCGAGATCGTTTACATGTAGGTCAACATCCAGTGGACTTTTCCAACTTAAGGTTCTATATAAGAGACTAAGTGTCTCATCCCACTCCGAAACCACTCCGGGCCCGAACCAACTAACCCGGTATATTATAATATAGCTTAAGAGCATAAAGGAAACATAAATGGGGAAAACAAGGCTATAACTCCCGAAACAACCGACCGGGTCGTTACACTATGTCCTCCCCATATCTTCTTAATTGATTTACAACAACCTTCACTTTTGAACAATAATCCGAAATGCATTCGGATTCTTTCATTTTTAAAACTTCAAAGTCACCCCTTAGAGTTTGAAGTTTTTCTTTTCTCACCTTGTCGACTCCTTGAAGAGAATGTTGTAAAATCTCCCAAGCTTCCTTTGAGGTGGTAGCATCTACCGCCTTCTCAAACATGGCATCATCTAAACATTGGTGGATGGGCGTGAGGGCTTGTTGATCCTTCTTCCTTGTCTTTTCCAAGACATCTTTTTAATTTTGAGGTAGAACTTTCTTATTATCGGGTTTTGCATACCCTCTATCTACGATTTCCGACACATCCTGGGAGCCAATAATCGCTTTCATACGTAGACACCATTTTTCATAATTATCTTTTGTGAGACGGGGGTACTGAAAATTCAGCGGACCATTATTCGCCATGGCTCTAATACCACATTTTTGGGAAAATACATATATCCCCGCCCATGAATAATATCCACGGGAAAGAATAATAACACAAAAGAGTAACAATAACACTAAATCTTTTAACAAGGTAAAATACAATACCGAAGAAGAGTAATTTAATACCATTATAATATTACAAATATGTGGTGTCAAAAGACTAGTACTGATGGAGTTTTATAAGCAGCGGAAGCAATCCCAGTATCAAAATCACATGTAATCTCGACAACTAATATAAACGGGATTTTACGGGTTACCTCTTGAAGCGTGAACAAAGTTACTCTATCACGTGAGCCTCCAATTCTATAGCAACTCAATGAAATCTCTATCATCAGCATGATAAAGATTCGCAAACGTTCCACGGTCTTCTACTGTGTTACCCAAATAATATCCGAAAATAGTAATTTCGTGTGGGCGAAAATTTCTAGGAAAAAGGCTGAAAATTTCGGCCACCTTGTTCTACTTCTTCTAGGTGGAAAACCTTATGTTTTTATAGCATAAGTTTTAAGGGCTAAAACCCTTTTCCAAAATCTGTTAGGTTTTCCTTTCCACCAGAAAAAGATTCATTTATTTCCTATTATTTAGGCACAGCATGCACCACAGAATTTAATTAACAAGGCTTACAATTATGGAATTAATTTCTAATTTTCGAAATTAATATCCACCATAATTAATTACTAATTATTCCGCTACAAATGCATAATTGCACTCCTTATTCAATTTCGAGATTCATCCATTAAATCTTAGTTAACTCTCCATGTTAAGATTCAGATACTAATCAATTAAATTAAATTACCGATGATTTAATTTATTGATTATTTGTAACTACCCGACTGGTCGTTTTGAGTATCACAACCTCGTTGCCCTATTTACTGCTCAATTTATTCCTTACAGTTGATTTATAACTTATCGGGTTAGTTGGTTCTGGTCCGGAAGGATTTCGGAGTGAAATGAGACACTTAGTCTCATAATTGAAAACTTAAGTTGGAAAAGTTGATCGGATATTCACTTATGTGTAAACGACCTCAGAATTGAATTTTAATGATTCCAATAGCTCCGTATGGTTATTTTGGACTTAGGAGTGTGTCCGGAAAATTATTTGGATGTCCGTAGTAAAATTAGGCTTGAAATGGCGAAAGTTGAATTTTTGAAAAGTTTGACCAAGGGCTTGACTTTTTGATATCGAGGTCGGAATACGATTACGGAAATTTGTATAGGTCCATTATGTCATTTATGAATTGTGTGCAAAGGTTTAGGTCAATTGGACATGATTCAATAGGTTTCAGCATCGAATGTAGAAGTTGGAAATTTCATAATAGACTAAAGTTTCAAGTGAGTTCTCACCAGACCTAAATTAAAATGAGCATAACTCTCAGGATACGAAGCGTTATATAGTTTATTACCTATAAAATGAAATATCTTCGAGTCTAGTTTATAACACTTCAAATCGTTCATCATTTGGACATTCCTACAAGAAGTTATGACTAAATTACCAAAGGATGGAAAAATGCGATTCTGCGACCAATTCCGCGATCGCAGAACCATTATGCGATCGTAAAAGTAGTTACACGACCGCAAAATGGTCGCAGACCTGTCCAGTGAAGCCCATTTCTAGGCATCACTTTTGCGGTGCATTTTGCGATCCACATACCCATTCTGCGGTCCATTATGCGACCGTAGACCTGCTTTCGGAGGGTTAAGTTTTCTAGTTTCATAACCCGACCCCATTTTGATAAATAGGCTTTGGGACTCATTTTGGAGAAAACATTTGACATTTTTAGAGAGAAGGGAGAGAGTTCTAGAGAGAGGAAGAAGATCAAGTACTTTGTTCATCAAGATCTTGTTCAAGCTTTGAAATCCAACAAGGAAATATCACAATATCTTCACCTAAGAGGAAAGGTTTTAACCCCTAGTGTTCAATTTCGAGTTTGGGTAAATATGGGTGATTAAGAGTATGATTCTTGGGTATACTAGTATTATTTATACATATAAATAAGGTTTATGGAAAGATTGTTGAGTTAAAATGGATAAAGATTGGGTTGAAAATGGTAAATATCTTCAATGACTTTAATTGAAGATTTGAGGGTCGAGTTGATGTCGGAATTTGGTGAAATTTGTATGGTTGGACTCGTGGTTGGATGGACGTTCACATTTTGTAACTTTTGTCGGGTTTCGAGATGTGGGTCCCGTGGGCGATTTTTGAGTTAATTTCGGATTTTATTGGAAATATTAGTATTTCTTAATGGAATTAATTACAACAATTGGAATTGATTGAATCGAATTAATTGTGTCTAGATATGAGGCTTTCGGAGACCAATTCTCATGGCAACGGCACAGCAAAATAAAGAATTACGCGGGTTGAGGTATGTAACTCTTCTAATCATGGAGTTGATGGTATGAACCCTGAATATATGTATTATGTGAATTGTTGGGAGGTGACACACATGCTAGGTAACGGGCGTGTGGGCGTACACCATAGAAATTGTGACATAATTATTTTCGTGGAATTTTGTAGTCAAATGATATTGGCATTTTCTATATAGTTTTATGTGCTAAAGAAATTGAGCTAAGAATCATATTAAAAATCATGTTGAGGCTATGTGCCAGTATTATTGGGACCCACAGAGGTCATACTGCTGTGAATTATTTGTTTTAAATTGAAAATTCATACTCAATTATATTCATGTCATTACATATCATATCTCAGTCTCTATTGTTATTTATTGATACATCATATCATCATTTCCGGGCTATTTTTATGACATTGTGAACCCGAGAGACTGAAGATATTGATGACAGAGTGAGGCCGAGGGCCTGATTGTGACGATAATTATGGGATTAGGATGCACGCCACAGTAGGCCAGATTGGCTTATTATAGTACGTGAGTTATCCATGCGGATCCAGATATTGATACTATAGCACGTGAGTTGTCCATCCAACACGTGAGTTATCCGTGTAGATCTAGATATTGATATTATAGCACGTGAGTTGTCCGTGCAGATTATAGCGCTTGGGCTGAAGGAGCCCCTCCTGAGTCTGTACAAACACCAGTGAGCGTAAGTACCTACTGAGTGCGAGTGCCGAGTGATTTGGGAGGATTGAGTGACTATGAGGCATGAGTGACTATGAAGACTGAGTGACTGGGACAAATGAGTAATGGGGAGGACTCAGTGAAATGATACTCTGAGAGTATGCATATAATTTTATCAATGAGTTGCATCGCATTGACATGCACACATGACATACAAGCATAGAGATAGATTTTCATCATATTGTACAGTATCACATCATTCATGATTTCTCATACATGTTGACAGATGGGCGTAGTGATGCATTTATTTTATACGGGTTATCTAGAAAGAAAATGACACATCTCAATTATTGTTGAAAGGATTTTGGGAAAATCATAGTTTTCAGACTTACTCACATTTTGGTGATTTCAATGAAAAGAATTGAGTTTTTACTATTATACTTGAATAAAAAATGTTTATTTTTCCAGAACTGTGAACGAACTGAGCATTTTATTATTGAGTTATTCTTTGTGTTGCATCAGTTTTATTATTATGAGAGTGTTTCTGGATATTGTTGTGGACTATTGGTTTTGGACCCAACCTTGGTAAAAGCTCGTCACTACATTCAACCTAAGGTTAGGTTTGTTACTTATTGAGTACATGGGGTCGGATGTACTCATACTACACTTCTGTACCTTGCGTACAGATGTTGGCTATTGATGTTGCTGCGTTCATTGGGAGCTGGATTTGAAGATGTACTTGTGTTCTGGTTGTAACTGCCTCTTGTTCATGGTAGCCTTAGATTTATAACAATCTGTTCATGTACATTTCGAACAGATGATGTATTATTTCATACCGGTTTTGTAAATTCTATTCTTAGAAGCTCATGATTTGTACTACCAGTTCTTGGGGAATGTATAAGATTAAGATTTTTATTTATTTAAATTGCCTTATTAATTTCATTAGAATTCGATAGTTGGTAATTGGCTTACCTAGAGGGTTGGGTTAGGTTCCATCACGAGTAGTTGGATTTTGGGTCGTGATAAGTTGGTATCAGAGCTCTAGGTTCATAGGTTCTACAAGGCAGGAGCAAGTGTCTAGTAAATTCTTGCGGGTTGGTATAATGACGTTCATACTTATCTTCGAGAGGCTACAGGGTAATTAGGATATATATTTCCCATCTTTCTTTCTTTATCGTGCGAAATTGATTCAGCTTGAGACATAACTCTTTGAATTACTTCCACGCATTTATATGCGCACATGAGCGCTCTGTATCAGCTGTGCATCGCCGGCTTGTGATTCTATGAACGAGGCTCAAGATGTGTATTTTGTGTTTGGTGATGGGCCAGTCTCGAGGACTTGAGGCCACGGTTAGACTGCAGTTTAAGCTTGCTATCTTCAATTGTAACTTGTACAATTTGACTCATATGTCCGGTAAAGACCCTACGAGTGGAATATGTGGCTCGATGAGCACTGGAATGGCTGGGTGACCATATAATGATTTTATTATGATTGCGGGATGTATTCAGATGGTTTGAAAGTGACAGGAAAAAAAGGGATGTAAAAAAGGACTATTGGGTATTTGACTTCTGTCTCGATTTGACATAGAGTCTCGAGTTATGAATGTATTTAAGGATCTTTTACGTGGTGTAATTGGGGAACAAATTAGATTTTTGTGTCTTGTTCATGAGTTCAAACTCATGAAGGTTAATTACGTAGGAGTTGTGGCAGTAAAAAAGGTATAGAAAGATGCTAGTTTGTGGCTAAACATGCGGGTTATCACCTGCGGAATAAACTACAGAGGTGTGATCTTTATAATGTTGTGTGAAGAATATTCTTTTCTACCAGTAGGGCAGATGTATTGGTATTTGAATTTGAATTGGTCAAGAAAGTTGACCTGACCGTCACTAGAATGAAGCCGAGCTTAGTAGACCATTTGAGGTACCATAAGGTTATGATGTAGGAGCTCGGGAAGAAGTTAGCTAAATCTCACTATGATGTTATGGCAGTAATTGAATATGGGTATTGTGAATTATTGAATGTCTTGATCTATGGCTTTGAGCCAAGTGGGGGAGCCTACTATTGGCAATTCAATTTCATGGTTATAGGTTAAATTAAGTTTTGGTCCGAGACATACTTGTGGAGCAGTTATGACTACAGAGTCTGAGATCGAGGATGACTCGAGTAAGAAAATTTATTGAATACGGGATATAACGCACTTACGAAAATATAAAAAATCATGGAATGATTAAGTTGTAAATTGTGAAGAATGTAGTGCGCATGGAATATGAATTTGGCCGGTGGTGTTAAGGCATGGTTATTTCTTTGAGTGTTGTTGTGCTAATGGGGCATGTGTCTTTTGGCCCATTTGGGCGGTGCAATTCAATTTTAAGTCGAGTGGGTGACTTCTGAGAAGGTTCTAATGGGTATGAAATTTATATGTAGCAATTGAAATTTTTTCCGGACTTGTGTATGGATAGAATATGAGATTTGCATTTGGTGGTGTCGGGGCTCACGATAATTCTTTATGACTATGGTTTCTACATTCCAGTATAAGAAATGTAAAAGAATAATTTTAAATTCACGTGAGGTATTTTCAAAGTGGGTGTTTCGGTTGTGGTATTTATAGGGGTAATTATGATGTGGTGACACTCTACATTTGTTTTGGTGGAAATATTATTGGGTTTGGTGACCTACATGGTTTGGTCGAGTTAGAGGAATTTAGTTCTAATAGCTTTGTTATGTGCAGATGGATTTCAAAGTGTTCTTGATGGTTTCTACCATGGTTTGAACCAGATATTTTCTACTGGCGTGGGAAACGTGTTGTGTATTGTGATTTCCTACTGGAAGGAAGCAAGAGGAAGATTTCTAACTAACCAGGTATGTAATTTACTGGTGACTTAGAGTTGATAATGGGATTCTTGTGCTTGTTACATGATAGCATAATAGATGTAGTGTGTTGTGCAGGATTAGGATTTACATGTACAAGGTGACAGTTCACTCTTGAAGAGAAGGTAACGAATGTTGGACAACATGGTCAGTTTCAAATATTTCGATGAATGTTATAACTGCTCGGTAATTCCTGATAAGGGTACGCATTTCAGAAGACGCATTGTGTTTTAACTTAAGGATGTTCATCGGTATTGCAGTACTCAACTGGTTGATAGACTACTGATATTCAAATTATTGCTATGTGGCACAGAAGAATTATGAAAGTATTCCTTATGGGATTATCGTGAATGGAAGATGT
>AWOL01S0003906.1:0-30945 GCA_000715115.1 Nicotiana otophora | reverse complement strand
GTTAGTCATTTTAGTGTTGGAGTTGGGATCAGTTACGGTGATTCATGTGTTCGATGAATTTGGAGACTGGGAGTTCTCAAAAGTATATTGTTTCTGGGTTGTGACCTATTTGAGGTGACTATTTTATTTAAAACTCAGTGGAGGCACTAGTTGCGTTAATTATTTGTGATAGCTATGTGCTATGAGTGAGCATATATGTGAGGTTTGAGCCCATGTGCGATCATTAAAGCAAGTATTCATACTTGGAAGAACGCTTGGGCTATTATATGCCTGGAGTTGACTGTTAAGCGTAAAGTTATAACATTTCCCGTATTCGTACCTTTGTTGAGAACTATATGGGATATACTTGAGGTTACAAAGAAGATGATTCCCAAAATAAACGGGGTAGTTACTAATTCTGTGTTTAAAAAACTGTCAATTTGAAGTGTGATAGAAGACTTTGCACATGCTTACACTATGGCGTGTTATTTATACCAGTCCAGGAGCATGCGAATCTTATTTCATTATCATATACAAGTGTACTTGTTTAATTGCTCATGTATGATATGCTGGGACTGAAGGTATGTGACCATGCCGGGTGATTCATATTATTGGCACAAAAGTTGTCTGTGCCGTGTGTGGGAATTATATTTCTATAATAATTTATCTGATCTATTAAGTTTTGTCCTTTACAATTGTGCACATGTACCTACGGTAATCCTCTTCACGAAATTTGAGGAGTTGATTGTAACATTGTGGTTGTGGTAGTGCTTGTTGAACTTACAATATGGTTCTCTTCCTTGAGACATCTCCCATATTTGGGTACACAGATTGCGCAGTTGTGGCTTGCATTATATTGATGAGGTGTGTCTGTGGGATAGTTGTGTTTAATAATATAAGGTCATTGGACCTAGAATGGGTATTATCAAGCTTGATTATGGTATATTCATGAGGATAATATTGAAAGTCGGCTTAGGAGAGGATTATGGTTCTGGTTGGGGCGAGAGAGTTCCATGGCTAGTTGATCTAATGAGTGGTTATGAGTTTTTGATTGTTTTTTCATCATTGGCAGTGTACGAAGGTTTCAGACTGAGGTTATGTTGAATGCGGGGTTTTATACTAGTACTTGGTTGGTTTTGAGTAGTTACTATGATCAGAAATGGTGCTACGAGTATGCGAGTTGTGTAGTATGTTATGTGATTATATCTGGGATTATGGTTATGGCTAGATACAGCTTGTTCGGGCTTATACAGTATGTAGATGTGAGATTCGTGTCTTGAAAAGAATTCTGGATGTTAGAAATTTGGCTCCATGGTTTTTGGGCTAAGGTTAAATTAATGATTTTCAGTTATGTTGTGTGGTGAGGCCTATATAGAATAGGGTGACGTGAGATCACCCCCGAGTATGTGCGCGGTAAGGTGGAATAGAGATTTGAGGTTAAGAATAACTTTTGACACGTTCGAGGACGAATATATGTTTAAGTGGGTGAGACTGTAACGACCTGACCGACCGTTTTGAGTATCGCAGCCCCATTCCCCCATTTACTGCTCAATTTATGCCTTACAGTTTATTTATAACTTATCGGGTTTGTTGGTTTGGGTCCGAAAGGATTTCGGAGTGAAATGAGATGCATAGTCTCATATTTGAAAACTTAAGTTGGAAACGTTGATCGGATATTCACTTATGTGTAAATGACCTCGGAATTAAATTCTGATGATTCCAATAGCTCCGTAAGGTTATTTTGGTCTTAGGAGCATGTCCGGAAAATTATTTGGAGGTCCGTAGTAGAATTAGGCTTGAAATGGCAAAAGTTGAATTTTTTAAAAGTTTGATCGAGGGGTTGACTTTTTGATATCGAGGTCGGAATCTGATTACTGAAATTTGAATAGGTCTATAATTTTATTTATGACTTGTGTGCAAAATGTTAGGTCAATCGGACTTGATTCGATAAGTTTCGTCTTCGAATGTAGAAGTTGGAAATTTCATAATAGACTAAAGTTTCAAGTGAGTTCGCACAAGACCTAACTTCAAATGAGTATAAATCTCAGGATATGAAGTTTTATATGGTTTATTAACTATCAAACGAAATAGCTTCAAGTCTAGTTTCTATTACTTCAAACCGTTCATCATTTGAACATTCCTACAAGAAGTTATGACCAAATTACCAAAGGCTGGAAAATGTGATTCTGCGACCAATTCTGCGATCGCACAACCATTATGCGATCGTAAAAGTAGTTATGCGACCGCAAAATGGTCGCAGACCTATCCAGTGAAGCCCATTTTTGGGCATCGATTTTGCAGTGGATTTTACGACCCGCTTACACATTCTGCAGTCCATTATGCGACCGCAGATCTGCTTTTAGAGGGTTAATTTTTTTATTTTTCATAACCCGGCCCCATTTTGATAAATAGGCTTTGGAACTCATTTTGGAGCAACAATTTTACATTTTTAGAGAGAAGGGAGAGTGTTCTAGAGAGAGGAAGAAGCTCAAGTGCTTTGTTCATCAAGATCTTGTTCAAGCTTTGAAATCCAACAAGGGAATATCACAATATCTTCACCCAAGAGGTAAGGTTTTAACCCCTAGTCTTCAATTTTGAGTTTGGGTAAATATGGGTGATTAAGAGTATGATTCTTGGGTGTAATAGTATTATTTATACATATTAATAAAGTTTATGGAAAGATTGTTGAGTTCAAATGGGTAAAGATTGGGTTGAAAATGGTAAAAATCTTCAATGACTTTAATTGAAGATTTGAGGGTCGAGTTGATGTCAGAATTTGGTGAAATTTGTATGGTTGGACTCATGGTTGGATGGGTGTTCATATTTTGTAACTTTTGTCGGGTTCCGAGGCGTGGGCCCCGCAGGCGATATTTGAGTTAATTTCGGATTTTATTGGAAAAATTATTATTTCCTTATGGAATTAATTACAATAATTGGTATTGATTGAATCGAATTAATTGTGGTTAGATACGAGGCTTTCGGACAATAATTTTCGTGGCAAGGGCATAGCAGAATAAAGAATTACACGGGTTGAGGTAAGTAACTCTTCTAATATTGGAGCTGAGGGTATGAACCTTGAATATATGTATTATTTGAATTGTTGGGAGGTGACTCACATGCTAGATGACAGACGTGTGGGCATGCACCATAGAAATTGTGACATAATTGTTTTCGTAGAATTTTGTAGTCAATTAATCTTGGCATTTTCTATATAGTTTTATGTGCTAAAGAAATTGAGCTGAGAATCATATTAAAAATCATGTTGAGGTTGTGTGCCACTATAATCAGGACCCAAGAGGTCATATTGCTGTGAATTTATTTGTTTTAAATTGAATATTCATACTCAATCATATTCATGTCATTACATATCATATCTCAGTCTCTGTTGTTATTTATTGATACATCATATCAGCATTTTCGGGCTATTTTCATGACATAATGGGCCCGAGAGACTGGAAAGATTGATGATCGAGTGAAGCCGAGGGTCTAATTGTGAGGATACTTATGGGATCGGGATGCACGACGCAGCAGGCCAGAATGGCTTATTATAGCATGTCAGTTTTCTGTGCTGATCCAGATATTGATACTATAGCACGTGAGTTGCCCGTGCGTATCTAGATATTGATATTATAGCACGTGAGTTGTTCGTGCAGTACATGTTGTTCGTGCAGTACATGAGTTATCCATTCATATTATAGTGCTTGGGCTGAAGGAGCCCCTCCAGAGTTTGTACACACCCCTAGTGAGCACAGGTACCTACTGAGCGCGAGTGCCGAGCGCGAGTGTCGAGTGATTTGGGAGGATTGAGTGATTTGAGAGAATTGAGTGACTATGAGGCATGAGTGACTGTGAGGATTGAGTGAGTGAGAGGAATGAGTAATGTGGAGGACTGAGTGAAATGATACTCTGAGAGTATGCATATGATTTTATCACTGAGTTGTATCGCATTGACATACACACATGAAATACAGGCATGGAGATGGATTTTTCTCATGTTGTACAATATCACATCATTCATGATTTCTCACACATGTTGATAGATGGGCATAGTGATGCATTTATTTTATACGGATTATATGGAAAGAAAATTAAATATCTCATTTATTGTTGAAAGGATTTTGGGAAAATCACTGTAACGACCCGGCCGGTCATTTTGAGAATTTGAGCCCCAATCCAATAATATCTGCTTTCCCCATATTTGTTTCTGCTTTTGGGATTTGCCGGAGTGTTTGGTTATGGAATTCGGGGAGTTTTGGGACACTTAGTCCCTAGTTGTGAGTTTAAGCCTTAGAGTTTGGACCGTAGTCAGAACTGTGTAAAGACGGATCCAGAATGGAATTGTGTTGACTCCGTTAGCTCCATTGAGTGATTTTGGGGTTAGGAGAGCGTCCTGAATGTGTTTTGGAGGTACATAGTAGATTTAGGCTTGAATTGGCGAAAGTTAGTTTTTTCGGCGATTTCGGCTGATAGTGGAAATTTCGATATCGAGCTCGGAATGGAATTTCGAAAGTGGTTGTAGGTTCATAGTGTCATTTGTAACCTGTGTGTAAAATTTGAGGTCATTCGGACTAGATTTAATGTTGTTCGGCATCGTTTGTAGAATTTTGAAAATTTGAAATTCTTAGGCTTGAATCCGTGCTTAATTCATGATTTTGGTCTTATTCGAAATGGTTTAAAGGCTCAACTAAGTTCCTATGGTGTTTTAGGAGTAGTTAGTATGTTTAGTTGAGGTCCCGGGGGCCTCGGGTGTGTTTCGGATGCTTAGCGGGAAGCAATTTGGACTTAGAAAAATATGGTGCATCGCTGGTTCTGGTGTTTCACACCTGCGGAGGGGAGTCCGCAGGTGCGGACTCGTAGGTGCGCTTGAGAGTTCGTAGATGCGGAAAGGGACAGGGCATGCTGGGATCGCAGATACGTCTCAGGGGTGGTAGATGCGGACCCAGCCCAATAAGTGACTTCCGCACCTGCGTTGATATTTCCGCAGGTGCGAGACCGCAGATGCGGCCCCATGAGCGCAGATGCGGAAATCGCTGGGCAGAAAAGGGGATTTTGAGGGTTTGAAATTTCATAACACAAAATTCGATTTGGAGCTCGGTGGGAGACGATTTCTCGAGGGATTTTGAAGGAGAACTATTGGGTAATGAATTTNTGGGATCGGGATGCACGTCGCAGCAGGCCAGAATGGCTTATTATAGCATGTCAGTTTTCTGTGCTGATCCAGATATTGATACTATAGCACGTGAGTTGCCCGTGCGTATCTAGATATTGATATTATAGCACGTGAGTTGTTCGTGCAGTACATGTTGTTCGTGCAGTACATGAGTTATCCATTCATATTATAGTGCTTGGGCTGAAGGAGCCCCTCCAGAGTTTGTACACACCCCTAGTGAGCACAGGTACCTACTGAGCGCGAGTGCCGAGCGCGAGTGTCGAGTGATTTGGGAGGATTGAGTGATTTGAGAGAATTGAGTGACTATGAGGCATGAGTGACTGTGAGGATTGAGTGAGTGAGAGGAATGAGTAATGTGGAGGACTGAGTGAAATGATACTCTGAGAGTATGCATATGATTTTATCACTGAGTTGTATCGCATTGACATACACACATGAAATACAGGCATGGAGATGGATTTTTCTCATGTTGTACAATATCACATCATTCATGATTTCTCACACATGTTGATAGATGGGCATAGTGATGCATTTATTTTATACGGATTATATGGAAAGAAAATTAAATATCTCATTTATTGTTGAAAGGATTTTGGGAAAATCACTGTAACGACCCGGCCGGTCATTTTGAGAATTTGAGCCCCAATCCAATAATATCTGCTTTCCCCATATTTGTTTCTGCTTTTGGGATTTGCCGGAGTGTTTGGTTATGGAATTCGGGGAGTTTTGGGACACTTAGTCCCTAGTTGTGAGTTTAAGCCTTAGAGTTTGGACCGTAGTCAGAACTGTGTAAAGACGGATCCAGAATGGAATTGTGTTGACTCCGTTAGCTCCATTGAGTGATTTTGGGGTTAGGAGAGCGTCCTGAATGTGTTTTGGAGGTACATAGTAGATTTAGGCTTGAATTGGCGAAAGTTAGTTTTTTCGGCGATTTCGGCTGATAGTGGAAATTTCGATATCGAGCTCGGAATGGAATTTCGAAAGTGGTTGTAGGTTCATAGTGTCATTTGTAACCTGTGTGTAAAATTTGAGGTCATTCGGACTAGATTTAATGTTGTTCGGCATCGTTTGTAGAATTTTGAAAATTTGAAATTCTTAGGCTTGAATCCGTGCTTAATTCATGATTTTGGTCTTATTCGAAATGGTTTAAAGGCTCAACTAAGTTCCTATGGTGTTTTAGGAGTAGTTAGTATGTTTAGTTGAGGTCCCGGGGGCCTCGGGTGTGTTTCGGATGCTTAGCGGGAAGCAATTTGGACTTAGAAAAATATGGTGCATCGCTGGTTCTGGTGTTTCACACCTGCGGAGGGGAGTCCGCAGGTGCGGACTCGTAGGTGCGCTTGAGAGTTCGTAGATGCGGAAAGGGACAGGGCATGCTGGGATCGCAGATACGTCTCAGGGGTGGTAGATGCGGACCCAGCCCAATAAGTGACTTCCGCACCTGCGTTGATATTTCCGCAGGTGCGAGACCGCAGATGCGGCCCCATGAGCGCAGATGCGGAAATCGCTGGGCAGAAAAGGGGATTTTGAGGGTTTGAAATTTCATAACACAAAATTCGATTTGGAGCTCGGTGGGAGACGATTTCTCGAGGGATTTTGAAGGAGAACTATTGGGTAATGAATTTTAACTCTATTTTGATCATAATACAATAATCTATTGTTGTTTTCCTCGTCTAATTAAGGAAATTGAGGGTAGAAGATTGGAAATGGGTGAAAAGGTTCCCCAATTGAAAATCTGATATTTCAATGGGAATTTGACGTCGGATTTAGATGATTTTTGTT
The DNA here is from genome assembly GCA_000715115.1 of Nicotiana otophora. NCBI lineage: Eukaryota > Viridiplantae > Streptophyta > Magnoliopsida > Solanales > Solanaceae > Nicotiana > Nicotiana otophora. Next base: position 24,017 of record AWOL01S0003906.1, on the reverse strand, counting down.
CGAGTGAACTCGTGAGTGAATGGGTGTTTATAAATTGTAATTTTTACCTGATTCTGAGATGTGGGCCCGGGGTGACCTTTTGGGCATTTTTCCTAATTTCACACTTTAGCTTCGAATTAATTAGCTAAATTAGTTACTTGTAGTTATATTTACATTATGCAATTTATTTGAATAGATTCGGGCCATTTGGAGTCGGATACTCGTGGCAAGAACGTGATATCGAGTTGATTTGAGCTGTTCGAGGTAAGTGACTTGCCTAACCTTGTGTTGGGGACTTTCCCCTTAGGATATTTTGATATTATTTAGTGTGTGAGTGCCGTGTACGTGAGGTGACGAGTACGTACACTGGATGTTATCGCAAAAATCCTGTTTATCCTTTTTTAATCATAAATTGTTCCTCTTATTAAATTTGCACTAATATGCTTAATTGTTTAGTTTAGACTAGAAAAGCATACTTACGTGTTTTAACTGCCTATTTGACATTCTGTGCGCCATGCTTAGTTAAATCCCTATTTTTCTTGTCTATGTTCAGTATAAACTATATAACTCGATGCCATACCTGCCATTTCATCCTGCGTTGCATATTTAAATTGGGACTACGGACGTATTCCGGGAGATCCCCCTATCTTGCATATTTGCTTTGGGACTACGGACGTATTCCGGGAGATCCCCCTATCTTGCATATTTGCTTTGGGACTACGGACGTATTCCGGGAGATCCCCCTATCTTGCATATTTGCTTTGGGACTACGGACGTATTCCGGGAGATCCCCCTATCTTGCATATTTGCTTTGGGACTACGGACGTATTCCGGGAGATCCCCCTATCTTGCATATTTGCTTTGGGACTACGGACGTATTCCGGGAGATCCCCCTATCTTGCATATTTGCTTTGGGACTACGGACGTATTCCGGGAGATCCCCCTATCTTGCATATTTGCTTTGGGACTACGGACGTATTCCGGGAGATCCCCCTATCTTGCATATTTGCTTTGGGACTACGGACGTATTCCGGGAGATCCCCCTATCTTGCATATTTGCTTTGGGACTACGGACGTATTCCGGGAGATCCCCCTATCTTGCATATTTGCTTTGGGACTACGGACGTATTCCGGGAGATCCCCCTATCTTGCATATTTGCTTTGGGACTACGGACGTATTCCGGGAGATCCCCCTATCTTGCATATTTGCTTTGGGACTACGGACGTATTCCGGGAGATCCCCCTATCTTGCATATTTGCTTTGGGACTACGGACGTATTCCGGGAGATCCCCCTATCTTGCATATTTGCTTTGGGACTACGGACGTATTCCGGGAGATCCCCCTATCTTGCATATTTGCTTTGGGACTACGGACGTATTCCGCGAGATCCCCCAGCACTACATATTTACTTTGTGACTACAGACGTATTCTGGGAGATCCCCCAGTACTGCATATTTACTTTGGGACTACGGACGTATTCCGGGAGATCCCATGTACAGCATATTCATTCGGAACTACGAGACGGTATCCTGGGAGATTCCCCATTGTGTTAACTTTGTTCTGAGCCGAGGGCTCCCTTAACTGTTAAAGTTTCGAGAATTTCTTTAACTGCGTTACCATAACTTTTACTGATATCTTTTACTGTTTAATTTATTATATTTACTCCGGTAGGGCATTGACTTTTGGTATATTTGGTGTTCCAATGGTTGGTTAGGACATATGTGGATTTTATCCGGCTCCTACTGAGGAGCTATGAAACCGTTGGATTGAAGTTGGCGCATTCTATCCCTTCTCAAGGGATCACGCGAATTACTACTCGCCAAGACAGGAACATTACCAATGGAAAAGCGTGGCTGAATCTGCTCGTAACTCTTTAGGAATGAGATATAAATTGCTATAATATTTCTACACCTTGAAATATGAGGCACACACTACTGGTGCACCAATTGCTCTGCCATTGTTCTTCTCTTTCCCGAACATCCCAAAGCTTTACGAGTTGAGTACACAATTCTTGATTGGAAGCAGTGTCATGGTTTCTCCGGTGCTAGAACAAGGTAAAACTGAGGTAAAAGCGTTGTTTCCTCCGGGCACTTGGTATAGTTTATTCTATATGACACAGGCAGTTGTCACAAAAGAGCCACACTACCTCACACTTGATGCACCATTGCATGTAGTCAACGTGCATTTGTACCAAAATGCCATAATACCAATGCAGCGCGGTGGGATGTTACAAAATAAGCAAGGGCTCGAAATGGCGAAAGTCAAATTTTTGGGAAGTTTGACCGGGGAGTTGACTTTTTGATATCAGGATCGAAATCTGATTCTAAAAATTTTAATAGGTTCGTTATGTTCAAAATCTTCTTTCTTTTCTCTCTCCCCGAAACTCCCTTTATTTATAGAATAAGGGTCTGCGTGGGTGGCCTGAGTGGGCCATGCATCCTGGCCACCAGAGCAGATGGTCCAGGTTGATCGGGCCCCAGAGTATATTCCTATGCCCCTAGTGGCTCCGGTTCAGCATGAGATTAGGGTAGCTGCTGTTGAGGCAGAGCAGCTCAGACTTGAGAGGTACAGGAAGTACCACCCACCTACTCTGAGCGGACTAGCTTTAGATGATGCTCTGGGTTTGTTTGAGGAGTGTCATCATATTCTCCGCACTATGGGCATTGTGGAGACGAGTGGGGTTTCTTTCACCGCTTTCCAGCTAAGGGGAGCGGCATATCAGTGGTGGTGTGCCTATGAGCTGAGTAGTCCGGACGAGGCAGTCTCACTCACTTGGACTCAGTTTTCAGAGATTTTCTTGCGTGAGTATGTTCCTCAGAGCCTTAGGGACGCTTGGCGCGCAGAGTTTGAGCAGTTGCGTCAGGGTGCTATGATTGTGTCGGAGTATGCAGTCGGTTTCAGTGAGTTAGCTTGCCATGCGCCGGCTCTGGTTTCTACAGTCAGAGAGAGGGTTCATCGCATATTTTTATGTGCAGATCCAGGTACGAGCTATCAGTCTTGGGGTTAATGCGTGCTGCTGATTCTAGAAGACTTCAAGGTACTTCTTCTTGCGTCCGCAGATCTTCGGAGTTCCCTTCTACTCCCTCGCCTATAGACTTTCTTTATTAACTTCAGACTTTTGTATAGAGCTACATAGATTATAGCAGCTTGTGACTTAGTGATATTCTGGGTCTTGGAAAAATTATTTTGTATATGCCGAGTGGTACTACTCTTGGCTATTCATAATATGTTGTTAATCTTTAAGATGTTGTGTTTTCTTTATATTTTTTGTAATATTAGGCTTACCTAGTCGTAAAGATTAGGTACTATCATGACACCTTACGGAGGGTTAATTTGGGTCGTGACAAGTTGGTATCAAAGCACTAGGTTCATAGGAGTCGCGAGTGACAAGCCGTTTTATTAGAATCTCGCGGATCGGTGCGGAGACGTCCGTACTTATCTTCGGGAGGCTGTGTAACTGTTAAGAACAATCATATATCTTTGATTTCCTTGTCGTCCGAGTTATTGACACTAGAAATTCTAATATTCTATTTTATTCTTTCTCACATATGGTGAGGACCCGTACTGGGAGGACCGACGATCAATCACCCGAGCCCCCTGTCAGTGTCGCCATAGGCCGGGGTCGGGGTAGAGGATGACCACGCGNTGGAGGGCCAGCACCGGAGATCCCTATTGGTACTCCAGCCCTCTAGGAGACTTTAGCTCAGTTCTTGAGCATGTTCAGCACTCTGGCTCAGGCTGGACTATTTCCGATAGCGCCCGCTACATCTCAGGCCGGGGGAGGGGCACAGACTCCTGAAGCCCGCACTTCAGAGTAGATGGTCCAGGTTGATCAGGCCCCAGAGTATATTCCTATGCCTCCAGTGGCTCCGGTTCAGCATGAGATCAGGGTAGCTGCTTTTAAGGCAGAGCAGCTCAGACTTGAGAGGTACAAGAAGTACCACCCACCTACTCTGAGCGAACTAGCTTTAGATGATGCTCTAGGTTTTTTTGAGGAGTGTCATCGTATTCTCCGCACTATGGGCATTGTGGAGATGAGTGGGGTTTCTTTCACCGCTTTCCAGCTAAGGGGAGCGGCATATCAGTGGTGGTGTGCCTATGAGCTGAGTAGTCCGGACGAGGCAGTCTCACTCACTTGGACTCAGTTTGCAGAGATGTTCTTGCGTGAGTATGTTCCTCAGAGCCTTAGGGACGCTTGGCACGCAGAGTTTGAGCAGTTGCATCAGGGTGCTATGACTGTGTCGGAGTATGCAGTCGGTTTCAGTGAGTTAGCTTGCCATGCGCCAGCTCTAGTTTCTACAGTCAGAGAGAGGGTTCATCACTTCATTGAGGGACTCCACCCCAGTATTCGGACCAGTATGGCCAGGGAGTTGGAGATGGAGATCACTTATCAGCAGACAGTAGGCATTGCCAGGAGAGTGGATGGCATGTTTGCCCAGGACATAGAGGAGAGAGAGGCCAAGAGGTATCGAGAGACTGATCATTATTCAGGAGCTCGTGCACCAGCAACATGCTATGGTAGGGGTTTTGTGAGTCACCCTATTCATTCAGCTCTTCCAGCAGCCAGTGGTGTTCCAGCTCCTCCTAAACCTCAGGAGCCCTATTATGCACCGCTAGTATCCAGTATGCCTCCTACTCGAGGTGCTATTACCGTCCAGTCCAGCAGGCCAGGTCCGAGTTAGTCTCAGCCACTGCGTCCTCCGAGAGGTTCTTTTGAGTGTGGTGACACTCGTCACCTAGTTAGAGATTGCCCAGATCCAGGAGGGGTGCACCTCCATAGACTTATCAGCCTCTAAATGCTCCACCGGGTCCTCCGTCCATTCTTCTAGCACCAATTGCCACCCCACCTCCTCAGCCAGCTCGAGGTGGAGGTCAAAGAGGTCGAGGTCGCCCTAGAGGGAGAGGCCATGCCAGGTACTATGCCCTTCCAGCCCATTCAGAGGCCGTTGCTTCAGATTCAGTCATCACAGGTATTGTCCCTGTCTATCATAAGGATGCATCAGTATTATTTGACCCAGGCTTTACGTATTATATGTGTCTTCTTATCTTGCGCCACATTTGGGGATATCCCGGGATTCTTTGAGTTCCCCTGTTTATGTATCTACTCTCTTGGGAGATTCTCTCGTTGTGGACCGCGTATATAGGTCGTGTTTGATTGCTCTTAGTGGTTTTGAGAGCAGATCCAATTTGTTATTAATCGGTATGGTAGATTTTGATGTTATCTTGGGCATGGACTGGTTGTCGCCCCATTATGCTATTCTTGATTGTCACGCTATGACCGTAACGCTGGCTATGCCAAGTTTGCCAAGATTTGAGTGGAGAGGTACCTTAGAGTATACTCCTTGCAGGGTCATTTCATTTTTTAGGGCTCAGTGAATGGTTGAGAAAGGGTGTGATGCGTATTTGGCCTATGTGAGAGATGCCAGTATTGATACCCATATAGTTGAGTTAGTTCCAGTAGTGAGAGACTTTCCAGATGTGTTTCCAGCTGTTCTTCCGGGCATGCCGCCCGACAGAGATATTGATTTCGGCATTAATTTGTTGTCGGGCACTCAGCCCATATCTATTCCTCCTTACCGTAAGGCTCCTCCTGAGTTGAAGGAGTTGAAGGAGCAGTTGCGGGAGTTGCTTGATAAGGGTTTCATCAGGCCCAGTGTATCACCTTGGGGTGCTCCGGTCTTATTTGTAAAGAAGAAGGATGGTTCTATGCGTATGTGTATTGATTATCGGTAGTTGAACAAAGTTACAGTGAAGAACAGGTATTCTCTGCGTCACATCGATGATTTATTTGATCAGCTACAGGGTGCTAGGGTGTTTTCCAAGATTGACTTGCGTTCTAGCTATCATCAACTGAAGATTCGGGAGCTGGACATCCCGAAGGCTGCTTGCAGGACCAGATATGGTCACTATGAGTTTCTTGTCATGTCATTTGGGCTGACCAATGCCCCAGTAGCCTTTATGCATTTGAGGCACAGTGTGTTCCGGCCTTATCTTGATTCTTTCATCATTGTGTTTATTGATGGCATTCTAGTATATTCCCAGCCTCGGGAAGATCATGAGCAGCACCTGAGGACCGTGCTTCAGACTTTGAGGGAGAAGAAAGTGTATGCAAAATTTTCTAAGTGTGAATTCTGGCTTGCTTTAGTGGAATTCTTGGGCCACATAGTGTCTTGTGATAGGATCAAGGTAGATCCTAAGAAGGTGGAGGCAGTGTAAAGTTGGCCCAGACCGTCATCAGCTATGGAGATCCGCAGTTTCCTTGGTTTGGCGGGGTATTACCGTCGCTTTGTGGGGGGGGTTTTCATCCATTGCAGCACCTATGACCAGGTTGACCCAGAAGGGTGCTCCATTTAGGTGGACCGAGGAGTGGGAGGAGAGCTTTCAAAAGCTCAAGACAGCTTTGACTACAGCCCCAGTATTAGTATTGCCTACAGGTTCGGGGTCCTACACTGTCTATTGTGATGCCTCTAGGATTGTCCTTGGAGCGGTATTGATGCAGGACGGTAGGGTGATTGCCTACGCATCTAGGCAGTTGAAGGTGCATGAGAAGAATTATCCGGTTCATGATCTCGAGTTAGCAATAATTGTTCACGCCCTGAAGATCTGGCATCATTATTTTTACGGTGTTCCCTGTGAGATTTAAATTGACCACCGGAGTTTGTAGTACTTGTCCAGGCAGAAAGGCCTTAATTTACGTCAGCGAAGGTGGTTAGAACTACTTAAAGACTATGATATCACTATATTGTACCACCCGGGGAAGTCCAATCTTGTGGTCGGTGCCTTGAGTCGCCGGGCAGAGAGTTTGGGGAGTTTGGCATATCTTTCGGCAGCTGAGAGGCCCTTAGCCTTAGATGTTTAGGCCTTAGCCAGCCAGTTGGTAAGATTGGATATTTCAGAGCCTAGCAGGGTATTAGCTTGTGTGGTTGCTCGGTCTTCTCTTTATGACCGTATCAGGGAGAGCCAGTATGATGATCCTCATCTTCTAGTTCTTCAGGATAGGGTTCGGCGAAATGCCAGAGATGTGACTATTGGTGATGATGGTGTGATAAGGATGAAGGGTCGGATTTGTGTGCCCAATGTAGATGGGCTTCGGGAGTTGATTCTCGAGGAGGCCCAAAGCTCGCGGTACTCCATTCAACCTGGTGCTGCGAAGATGTACCAAGATTTGAGACAGCACTACTGGTGGAGGAGGATGAAGAAGGATATAGTTGGGTTTGTGGCCAAGTGTCTCAACTGTCAGCAGGTCAAATATGAGCTCCAGAGGCCGGGTGGATTACTTCAGAGGTTAGAGATCCCAGAATGGAACTGGGAGCGAATCACCATGGACTTTGTAGTTGGACTTCCACGGACTTTGAGAAGGTTTGATGCTATTTGGGTGATCGTGGATCGGCTGACTAAGTCAGCTCATTTTATTCCAGTGTTGACCACTTATTCTTCTGAGAGGTTGGCTGAGATTTATATCAAAGAGATTTTCCGCCTTCACGGTATTCTAGTATCCATCATTTCAGAAAGAGGTACACAGTTCACATCCCGGTTTTGGAGAGCCGTACAACAGGAGTTGGTTATTAGGGTGGAGCTGAGCACAGCCTTTCACCCTCAGACGGACGGGCAGTCCGAGCGCACGATTCAGATTCTTGAGGATATGCTCTGTGCCTGCGTGATGGAGTTCGGAGGGTCATGGGACCAATACTTGCCACTTGCAGAGTTGGCTTACAATAACAGTTATCAGTCCAGCATTCAGATGGCACCGTATGAGGCTTTGTACGGTAGGCGGTGCCGGTCCCTAGTGGGATGGTTTGAGCTGGGCGAGGCCCAATTGTTGGGTACGGATTTGGTCTAGGATGCCCTAGATAAGTTGAAGGTGATTCAGGAGAGACTTTTCCTAGCCCAGTCCAGGCAGAAGAGTTATACGGACCGGAAGGTTCGTGATTTGGCATTTGTGGTTAGTGAGTGGGTCTTGCTTCGGGTATCGCCTATGAAGGGCGTCATGAGGTTCGGGAAGAAGGGCAAGCTGAGCCCGAGGTTCATTGGTCCTTTTGAGATATTACAGCGTGTTGGGGAGGTTGATTATGAGCTTGCCTTGCCTCCCAGCCTAGCAGGAGTTCATCCGATATTCCACATTTCTATGCTCCAGAAGTATCAGAGTGATCCAGCTCATGTATTGGATTTCAGCTCAGTCCAGTTGGACAAGGATTTATCTTATATTGAGGAGCCAGTAGTCATATTGGACAGGCAGGTCAGAAAGCTCAAGTCAAAGAATATTGCTTCAGTAAAGGTCCAGTGGAAAGGTCGAGGAGCCTACTTGGGACACCGAGCAGGATATGCGCAGCCAGTACCGTCATCTTTTCACAGTTTTAGGTATGTCTTTATACTCGCTATCGAAAGAACGATTCTTTTAAGAGGGGGAGGATGTAACGACTCGGCCGGTCATTTTGAGAATTTAAGCCCCGATCCCCTAATATCAGCTTTCTCCATATTTGTTTATGCTTTTGGAATTTGCCGGAGTGTTTGGTTATGGAATCCGAGGAGTTTTGGGACACTTAGTCCCTAATTGTGAGTTTAAGCCTTAGAGTATGGACCGTAGTCGGAACTATCTGAAGACGGATCCGGAATGGAATTTTGTCGACTCCGTTAGCTCCGTTGAGTGATTTTGGGGTTAGTAGCGCGTCTAGAATGTGTTTTGAATGCCTGTAGTAGATGTAGGCTTGAATTGGCGAAAGTTAGTTTTTAGGCAATTTCAGCTGATAGTGTAAATTTTGATATCGAGCTCGGAATGGAATTCCGAAAGTGGTTGTAGGTTCGTAGTGTCATTTGTGATCTGTGTGTAACATTTGAGATCATTCGGACTAGATTTGATGTGGTTCGGCGTCGTTTGTAGAATTTGGAAAATGTTAAATTCTTAGGCTTGAATCCGTGCTTAATTGATGATTTTGGTATTGTTCGACGTGGTTTAAAGGTTCTACTAAGTTCGTATGGTGTTTTAGGAGTGGTTGGTATATTTGGTTGAGGTCCCGGGGCTTCGGGTGTGTTTCGGATGCTTATCGGGAAGAAATTTGGACTTAGGAAAATCTGACAATTCCTAGTTCTGGTGTTTCGCACCTGCTGAGTGGAGTCCGCAGGTGCGGACTCACAGGTGCGCTTGAGAGTTCGCAAATGCGGAAATGGACAGGGCATGCTGGGCTCGTAGGTGCGGCAGGTCATCCGCAGAAACGGAGCCTCAAATGCGGACCCAGCCCAATAAGTGACGTCCGCACCTGTGTTGATTTTTCCGCAAGTGCGAGACCGCAGAGGCAGTCCCATGAGCGCAGATGCAGAAATCACTGGCCAGAAAGGGGATTTCGAGGGTTTGAAATTTCATAACACAAAATTCGATTTGGAGCTCGGTAGGAGACGATTTCTTGAGGGATTTTGAAGGAGAACTATTGGGTAACGAATTCTAACTCTGTTTTGATCATAATACAATAATCTATTGTTGTTTTCCTCGTCTAATTAAGGAAATTGAGGGTAGAAGTTTGGAAATGGGGGAAAAGGTTCCCCAATTGAAAATATGAGATTTGAATGGGAATTTGACGTCGGATTTAGATGATTTTTGTTCGAGTGAAGTCGTGAGTGGATGGGTGTTTATAAATTGTAATTTTTACCCGATTCCGAGACATGGGCCCGGGGTGGCTTTTTGGGCGTTTTTCCTAATTTCATGCTTTAGCTTCGAATTAATTAGCTAAATTAGTTACCTGTAGTTATATTTACAATATGCAATTTATTTAAATAGATTTCGGCCATTTGGAGTCGTATACTCGTGGCAAGAACGTGATATCGAGTTGATTTGAGCGGTTCGAGGTAAGTGCCTTGCCTAACCTTGTGTTGGGGACTTTCCCCTTAGGATATTTCGATATTATTTGGTGTGTGAGCGCCGTGTACGTGAGGTGACGAGTATGTACGCGGGCTGTTATTGCAAAAATCCCATTTATCCTTTTTTAATCAAAAATTATTCCTCTTATTATATTGCGCTAATATGCTTAATTATTTAGTTTAGACTAGAAAAGCATGCTTACTTGTTTTAACTGCCTATTTGACATTCTGTGCGCCATGCTTAGTTAAATTCCTATTGTTCTTGTTTGTGTTCAGTATAAACTGTATAACTCGATGCCTTACCTGCCATTTCATCTTATGTTGCATATTTGAATTGGGACTACGGATGTATTCCGGGAGATCCCCCTATCTTGCATATTTACATTAGGACTACAGACGTATTTCAGGAGATCCCCCAGTACTGCATATTTACTTTGGGACTACGGACGTATTTCGGGAGATCCCCCAGCACTGCATATTTACTTTGGGACTACGGAAGTATTCCGGGAGATCCCGCAGTACTGCATATTCAATCGGAACTACGGGACGGTATCCCTGGAGATTCTCCATTGTGTTTACTTTGTTCAGAGCTGAGGGCTCCCTTAACTGTTAAATTTTCGAGAATTTCTTTAATTGCGTTACCGTAAATTTTGCTTATATCTTTTACTATTTAATTTATTATATTTACTCCGATAGGGCCTTAACCTGACCTCTTCACTACTCGACCGAGGTTAGGCTTGGAACATACTTTGTACCATTATGGTGTACCCATGCCCTTTCCTGCACATGTTTTCGTGTGCAGATCTAGGTACGAGCTATCAGTCTTGGGGTTAGTGCGTGCTGCTGATTCTAGGAGACTTCGAGGTACTTCTTCTTGCGTCCGCAGATCTTCGAAGTTCCCTTCTACTCCCTCGCCTATAGACTTTCTTTATTATCTTCAGACTTTTGTATAGAGCTACATAGATTATAGCAGCTTGTGACTTAGTGATATTCCGGGTCTTGGGAAAATTATTTTGTATATGCCGAGTGGTACTACTCTTGGCTATTCATAATATGTTGTTTATCTTTAAGATGTTGTGTTTTCTTCATATTTTTTGTAATATTAGGCTTACCTAGTCGTAAAGACTAGGTGCCATCACGACACCTTACGGAGGGTTAATTCGGGTCGTGACAATCACAGTTTTCTGACTTACTCATATTCTGGTGATTTTAATGAAAAGAATTGAGATTTTACTATTATACTTGAAAAGAAAATGATTATTTTTCCGGAACTGTGAACGAACTGAGCATTTTATTATTGAGTTATTCTTTGTGTTGCCTCAATTTTATTGTTATGAGATATTTTCTGGATATTGTTGTGGACTATTAGTTTTCGACCCGACCTTGGTAAAAGCTCGTCATTACTTTTAACCTAAGGTTAAGTTTGTTACGTATTTAGTACATGGGGTCGCGTTATACTCATACTACACTTCTGCACCTTGCGTGCAGATATTTGTTGTTGATGTTGCTGCGTGCGTTGGGAGCTGGATCTGAATATGTACTTGCGTTCCGGTTGTAGCTGCCTCTTGTTCATGGTAGTCTTAGATTTATAACAATCTGTTCATGTACATTTCAAACAGATGATGTATTATTTCATACCAATTTTGTAAATTATATTCTTAGAAGCTCATGATTTGACTACCAGTTCTTGGGGAATGTATAGTATTAAGATCTTTATTTACTTACATTGCCTTATTAATTTCATTGGAATTGACTAGTTGGTAATTGGCTTACCTAGTAGGTTAGGTTAGGTGCCAGCACGACTAGTTGGATTTTGGGTCGTGACATTATTTTCTTTAAACTTTCGTTTAACTTAGTTAATGTGTCGGATACAAAATCTACCGATCGGGTTTACACATGAAAACTTATAAGCTTTCATAAAGGTGTATCATCAATGTCTAAACCGAGACTTGGATTCCATCAACTAACTATTACTTCACCAATGTACATTACTATTATCTAATTTACCGGGCATATTGACCCATGAAAGAATCTCGCCTTTTAATAAATCAAAACAATAATAATATACACAACTAATAAACATTATATGAAGATTAAGAGTATAAGTACATTTAATGGCTAGAGAGTTTATTTTTTTAAGTCAGTATAAAATACGTATCTCTACTTGGTCCGTTCAATACATACAAAATGTACTAGCACAAGAAGTTGGAATTAAACCATTCCCATAATCAAGATAAATTATATTTAATCTTGTGCTACAATCATCCATGATGGTTTGTCCAATTCCATCATTAAATTGTGAACTCAAAATTTTTACTCATAAGAACTGATGATTTAATCTTCCGTGTATAAGCTAAACTCTATATCCTAAATCATCTACTATATAAGCAAAGGACACAGACTAATATATAATCTATTTAATACTTTATTAAAATTAAATAAATAATTATTTCATAATAAATACTATATCTAAACCAAACCCATGGTTAATAATATATATCCCAACAATCTCCCACTTAGACTTTTAACCATGACAATTGATAGAATATACTATTTCCAAACACATGGTTAATAGTATATGCCCCAACAATCTCCCACTTAGACTTTTAACCATGACAATTGATAGAATATACTATTTCCAAACACATGGTTAATAGTATATGCCCCAACAATCTCCCACTTAGACTTTTAACCATGACAATTGATAGAATATACTATTTCCAAACACATGGTTAATAGTATATGCCCCAACAATCTCCCACTTAGACTCATAACCATGCATCTACAACTTTCTCTGGCATTGTTTTGCATGACTATTAAAAGTCTTCACCAAATAAGGTTTTGTTAAAGAATATTTCCAAGTTATTTCTTATGTAATCTTTGTCCAGTAGTTTTTTGTCGTCACTGTCTAGTTTGGTATTAAACTCTTCAGGGATCCTATTACCGAAACTATCCCAAGAGTGTACACTGAACTATAATTTTCCTTAGTGTTCTTCCATTATGACGAAGTACTACTAAATATTACCTTCATTACCTTACCGCATTGAAATATTAGTGACTTCTTACTATATTGTTCACTCTTCAAACATCACTCCCACTCTATAAAGGCATATTATGTCTATTAACTTTCTCCCACTACTTAAATGCAATGGAACGTCAATTCCGACGTGTGGGTTTTTGATGTTCTTGAACATCTAGTTATTTCTTTGTCTACTTCCTGTAAAAATAGTTTACTTCTAGGAACATGGTTTATTGAACAGTCCTTATCTAAAAAAATGCATTTATTTTTATAATTGCCTTATTTTCTTTAGGACAATAAAATAAAACTCCATTCGTTTTCTTGGATATTCAATAAACATGCACCTATCCATTCTTAATTCCAACTAACGTATCCGCTTTCCCTTTCAGCACATATGCTGGACAAGCCTATATATGAACATGGCACAGACTGAGCTTACATTCAGTCAACAATTCTATAGATGTCACATGTACTAACTTAGAAGGAACTAAATTCAGAATTAAATTTGCAGTTTCTAGGAAATATTCCAAAAACGAATAAGGCAAATCTGAATAATACTTCATTAATCTATCCATGTCCAAAAGAGACTTATTTCTTCTTTCTACCATAACACTCTATTATGGAGTTTACAGTGTAGACAATTGAGATGTAATTCCTTATTCTGATAAGTAACAAAAGAACTCTTTAGAGAGGTGCTCGCCACTACAATCAAATTCCAGTAACTTAATATATTTCCTTGGTGCTTCTCCGTTTCAAGCCTTAAGAGTCTTGAATTACTCAAATCATTTAGACTTACGGTGTATCAAATAAATGTATTAATGTTTTGAGTAACATTTATGAACGTCACAAAAATACTCAAAACAATCCCTTACTAGTATATTCATTGAACCATACAAATCAGAAGGGATTCATTCTAACTTATCACCAACTTTATTTCCTTTTGAAGGGAAATATCTTTTAGTCATTTTTCTTCTAGACAGGATCCACAAGTTGGTAGTGTCTCTACTTTCAATGAACCTTAAAATCCATCCTTGACCAACTTGAAATCTTATCCAGATTAATATGACTTAGACAAAAGTGCACAGATAAGTTTTACTCAATTTTGAAGAACATATTCTCATATGAGATAGACTAATATTATTCTATTCAGGAGAGACATTAATATACAATAACAAGGTCATGCATGCATGTACCACAGGATATAAAATGTTTATCAACCTCAATAAATCAAGAGTTATTAGAAAATAAGACAAATATCCATCTCTTATTTTGTCCAAAAATCAGAATTAAATTCCTTCTAACAAAAGGTATATATATTGCATCCTTTAAATTAATGTCTTATTACTAAAATAAAATTTTAACAAGTAATACGACAAATTGCATAAAGTCATTGTGGAGTTGAGATAAAAACATTAATGTCACGGCCCAAAATTTCCTACCGATGGGATCGTGATGGCACCTAACATTTCACTTGCTAGGCAAGCCAATGTTAGAAAATCATTAAAACAATTCCTTATTTCCATTCAGTAAATAATTATAATTAACTAAGATAAAATATAAGAGGTGCGGAATTTTATAAAACTGTATTAATTACTACCACCCGGATCTGGAGTCATAATTCACGAGCATTCTAGAATTTACTACAAGTAATAGTCTGAAAGAAATACAACTGTCTGGATGAAAGAAAGTAACAGTAGAACAAAAAAGATAGATGGGGACTTCAAGGTCTATGAACGCCGACAGATCTACCTTGAGTCTTCGGAAAACGGACCAATAGCAAAATCTCGATCAACCCGAGCCGGTATCAAAATCTGCACAGAAAGTGAAGACTGCAATATCAGTACAACCGACTCTATGTACTGATAAGTGTCGAGCCTAACCTCGACGAAGTAGTAATGAGGCTAAGGCAAGGCACCTACAAATCAACCCGTACAATTTAACAGTGTATATACATATAACCGAAATGAAGAACTAAACAGGAAATGTCAGGAGGGGAACATACTGAGGGGAATACAAAATAAAGAACTACAATAGAATGATCACCGGGGCAGTCAATATACCATGAATCAACAGAAATAGTGAATACAGTAAGAAAATAAATGCAAGGCATCACCCTTCGTGCTTTTACCCTCAACCTCACCATAAAATAAATAAAAATGACACGGCATCACCCTTCGTGCATCAACACTGACAATATGGCATGGCATCACTCATCGTGCATTAACACTCATAATATGGCACGGCGTCACCCTTCGTGCATTAACACTCACAATATGGCACGACATCACCCTTCGTACATTAACACTCACAATATGGCACGGCATCACCCTTCGTGCATTAACACTCACAATATGGCACGACATAACCCTTCGTGCATTAACACTCTTCCTTACCATAATGCAATACATAAATATCAACAGGGAGATAGAATAGCAAGTACAAACCTTACCTCAACATTTGGCTCCATAACATCAATCTCAACTTTGAAATAAAAACTCAATTATCACGAGAAATTCCGTAAACATGATAAGAACGATAAATTGAACAACACTAGTATAACACATCGCAATTAGGCATAAGAGTGAGACAATATAAGAAAAACTGAGAAACATGGAAAACAGGTAAATTAGCGGCACATAAGTACTCGTCACCTCACATATACGCCGCTCACATGAATTTCACTTTGCAAGTAATCTAAGGTTCCTAATTCCATCAAGTCAGGGTTAGACACAACACTTACCTCGCTCCGAAGACCACTTAATTCTCAATCACAACTTTTCCTTTGGAATTCACCTCCAAACCACTCTTATCTATGATTTGGGGAAGAAATGGTCTTTGGAAAATCGCCTCTTGTGTTTTAGGTCATGAAAATTTGGGAAATTAATGAAAATTTCCGTCCAAAAGTCATTTTGATCAGCTGCAGATGTCGCATTTGTGATCTGAGCTTCGCAAATGCGAAGGTGTCATCGCAAATGCGAAGCCCTTCACACTTCTGCTGCCTTCGCAAATGCGAAGATAAGTTTGCAAATGCGACCTTGAATCTTCGCATATGCGACTAAATGATCGCATTTGCGATCACTGCCCTTCCCGACTCCCTTCGCAAATGCAAAAATTATTGGCCCAGCTTCTCTTCGCATTTGTGATGAGAAGCTCACAAATGCGAACCTCTCAGAGGATGCAATTGTGATGCCTGATCTCGCAAATGAGAGATAAGAGGCTTGCAATAATATCAGATGCACCAACAGTGTTTACCAACCCAAATCTTACTCCGTAGCCTATCCGAAACTCACACGAGCCCTCGAGGCTCTAAACCAAAGGTGCACACAAGTCTAAAAACATCATACGGACTTGCTTGCGCAATCAAATCGCCAAAATAACACCTAGAACTACGAATTTAGTACAGAGTCAATTGAAATTCTCATCCGAATTGGACATCCGAATCAAGTCAAATCGACTCTACTTCTCACAAAATTTCACAGACAAGTCTTAAATATCATAATGAACCTGTACCGGGCTCCGAAACCAAAATACGGACCCGATACTAACAATGCCAAATATCAATTCTTAAAAACAAATAATTTTCAAACTTTTAATTTTCATCAGACATTCATAACTCAAGCTAGGGACCTCCGAATTCAATTCCGGACATACGCCCAGGTCCCATAATTCGATACGGACCTACCGAGGCCGTCAAAACATGGATCCGGGCCCGTTTACCACAAATGTTGACCGAAGTAACTAAAATTAACTTTTAAGGTATAAATTCTTATTTTCATCAATTTTCAACATAAATGCTTTCCGGAAACTTGCCGAACTGTGCACGCAAATCGAGGAGGGTAAAAATGAGATTTTTCAGGCTTAAGAACGCAGATTCGAGTTCTAAAACATAAGATGACCTTTTGGGTCATCACAATTAACTAGATCATAATAAGTCAAAACGCTAAATAGTAAAATTCAGATTGCATACATGCATCTCGAATAATAAATTTCGTTGGGAAAAGAATCATTCATGCAAAGTATATTATATAATGCTAGAATTATAATCCAAAAATAAATAGAACCAACTCAGATGGAGAGTATACTATTATTTTCAGTCAATTGTATATAACCTTTTAATAAGATAATTTTAAACACACTACACATATATGTATTTATGCATCTCGAATAGCAATTTCGATGAGAAAAGAACTATTCATGCAACATACATATGTAATGCTAGATTATTCACTCCAATAATTAAAACAGACCCAGCTCATATGGGGAGTATACCGATAATTTAAGTCAAGTGAACATCATAATTAATAGCTCTAATCCCATTGATCTAACATGTATACTCAGATGGAGAGTAAGTACATGATATCAATTACTAGTATTTCACCTAGTGAGCTTACAATAAATTTATCCTATATGGAGGAAGACCTAAAGTCAACGCGTAAATTTATTACTCACTTGAAATTAATAGTGGAAGACCATAGAAATATATTTCTATCACCAATTAATCATGATTGTATTTTAATTACAAAATTGATTCAACCCTTAAACTCAGATAGAGAGTCAATATAGGTTATCAATAACTAGTAACTATACCAGTGAGTTAAAAATAAATTTATCCGATATAGAGGAAGACCTAAAATCAATGCGTAAATTTATTATCTCACTATAAATAAAAAGTGGAGACCGTAGGGGTTAATTCCTATTACTACTTGGTCACAACCACGAAACTTTCTCTGAGGATTAAGTTCCATAATCCAAACAAATGCTCAAACCTCATCTAAATAGACTTAAAACGCTAACATCAATGTTTTTCACTACATAGCAGCGAATATTGATCACTGGGCTATTTATGATAAACCTGCAAAATTTCAGATCAATCGGAGATCGTTAAAATCACAATCTCCAAATATTACGACCAAATTTGGCAAATTACCATTTTAAAATTTTTTTAAGAATTTAAAATATGACCTACATTCCTATCATATATCAATTCATGCCAAATCAATATGTGTTATCATGTTCCATATTAGACATAAATAAAATGATAGAAAGAATGACTTTTCGAATGTAAATCACATTTTAATCAACCAAACATCCAAAACACTTATCTAAATGATTCCAAATCGTCAAAATATGATGTGATTCACTTCGCAGCAAAGAGTTCTTCTTAAATGATCATTTACAATGATCATACCTAATTTCAGGTCATTCGGAGATCGTAAAATTCACGATCGCCAAAAACTAGACCTAATTCGAATAAATTATTTTTGGCGTATTTAGGGTTAAATCCATGTGATTTGCATTCTTGCTATATATCATATCAAGTTAAATCATTATGTTTCATAATTAATACAAATATAGCCGATATATAAAGAATAATTTTTCATATTTATAAAAAATTTAATTTAATAAACTGCTTGAAACCCCATCTAAACGACCTCACAATGCCGAAAAACAGAATGGTTCACTGCATAGCAGTGAGTGTTTCTCACTAGATCGTTTTCAATTAACCTACCAAGTTTCAGGTCAATCAGAGTTCATCTAACTTATGACCACCAGCTTGTAACCACACTCGGAGAATAACCGTTTTAGGCAGTTTCATTATTTAAAATAAATATGATATTGATTTCGATTCTCCTTATAATTATATTATGAGCTCAAGGCATATATTATGTTGTTCCTATTTATAGGATACATAATATCTCCTTTTGCAATAAATTATACTTTTATTAAATATACAAGAACCTAAGATATTATATTTTCTCCCGTTCGGCGAAAACCCCAATATCTCTTCTCATGGGTGGAGCTGGTCTCACTAGTACCCAAAGATAAAACTCATTTCTAGTTAAAATCCTCCACCACTAATGTAGATTTATCAAGGATTATTTTTAGATGGTACATTAAGCAGATTTTAATGACTCAAATAAATAGACCATTTTGTGGATCCTACTTATTAATCATAATGCTCAATCCATGAATAGACATAATTTCACATGTACAAATTTATTAAGAATTTTCTATGAGTTCAAATAAACAAACCATTTTAGTGGTAACTATTTATTACTCACAAATTTCTCAATTTTCAAGTGAATATACATGTAGCTCATAAAATTATTTTATGGAAGAATATGGACCGTAGATTAAAAGCCATACCAATAATATAAAACGCATACAAAATACCGTCATATTTTACTTAATTACAACCTCCAACCAGAGAACAAAATTCTTCATCGAAAATCCAAGACTAATAATCACGTAGGGCATGAAGACATACACTAAAATTTGAGAAATATTTTATGTACAAATATGGTAAACGCACCAATCATTAGTCATCCAAGATATCAAACAGAGGATTTTACTTTCTTACAAAATAATTATATCATCACACAATATCAAGTATACCTTGTAAGACCTAGTCAATAAAATCTTATACCTCTATTATTGAATTTAATACAACACGTCTATTTACTAATAGCCAATATGTAAACCCATTATATTACCAGTATTTAATCATGGAGACCATGGGGAGTCACCACCGCCACCATTGAATTCAAAGCGAATTAAAATTATTAAAAATTAATTTCTAGAAAATAGAAAAACGTCAAAAACCCAGTCTAAACGAACTCAAAACGCCAAACACCACCATGATTCACTATTTAGTGAGTTTTTATCACCACGTTGTTTCCAATGGGCCCACCACATTTCGGCTCAATCGGAGTCCGTCAAGTTCGTTGACCTCCGAAAACACCGGCAATTCGGTCAAAATCGGATTTTTGTGTTTTTCTAGAGTTTACCCAAAAATTTCAGATATTAAAAATCATATATAAATAAAAAAATAGATATCTCATGATTACAAGAATAATCCAAAATATTTTTTGCACAGTTAATTCACATATAGCAGTGCAGTTTTTTAGAAAATAACATATACATGTAATTCAAAAATGTACATAAACACGATATTCTTGTTTAATGAAAAACCTAGTTATCTAACCAGATGTGAGTGGGCTTTGATACCAATTGATTGCTTATTATAAGCAGCGGAAGCAATTCCAGTATCAAAATCACATGTAATCTTGACAACTAGTGTAAACGGGATTTTACAGGTTACCTCTTAAAGCGTAAACAAAGTTCCTCTATCATGTGAGCCTCCAATTCCACATTAACTCAATGAAATCTCCATCAACATAATGATAAAGATTCGCGAACGTTCCACGGTCTTCTAATGTGTTACATAAATAATATCCGAAAATAGTAATTTCGTGTGGGCGAAATTTTCTAGGAAAAAGGCTGAAAATTTCGGCCACCTTGCTCTACTTATTCTAGGTGGAAAACCTTATGTATTTATAGCACAAGTTTTAATAGTTAAAACCCTTTTCCAAAACTTGTTAGGTTTTCCTTTCCACCAGAAAAATAACAACAATAACAATAACAACCCAGTATAATCCCACTAGTGGGGTCTGGGGAGGGTAGTGTGTACGCAAACCTTACCCCTACCCTGGGGTAGAGAGGCTGTTTCCAATAGACCCTCGGCATCCTTCCCTCCAAGAACTCCCACCTTACTCTTGGGGTGACTCGAACTCACAACCCCTTGGTTGGAAGTGGAGGGAACTTACTATCAGAGCAACCTACCTTGTCAAAAAGGACCACAAAATTTAATTTCTAATTTTTGAAATTAACATCCACCATAATTAATCATGAATTATTCCACTAAAGATTCGTAATTGCACTCCTTATTCAATTTTGAAATTCGTCCATTAAATCTTAGTTAACTCCCCATATTAAGATTCAGATACTAATCAATTAAATTAAATTACTGACGATTTAATGTATTGACTATTTCTTTTAGACTTTTTCTTAACTTATTTCATGTGTCGGATACAAAAACCACTGGTCGGGTTTACTGTGATGACTCGATAGGTCATCTTATATTTTAAAACCTAATTCTATGATTCAAAACCTTAAAAATCTCATTTCTACCTTCCTCGAGTTACGTGCGTGGTCCGAGCGTATTTTCGGAAAGCTTTTATGTAACACACTGTGAAAAATATGAAATTTTCCTTTGAAAAGCATTTGAGTTGATTTTGGTCAACGTTTTTGAGTAAACGGACCTGGATCCATGTTTTGATGGTACTGGTAGGTCCGTATGGTAATTTAGGACCTGGGCGTATGCCCAGATTCGAATTCCGAGGTCCCTATCCCGAGATATGGAATTTTGATGGAAAATTAAAAGTTGAAAGTTTAATGATTTTAAGAATTTACTGTTGTTTGGTTTTCTTGATACCATGTCCCTATTTTGGTTTCGGAGCCCGGTATAGGTCCACTATAACATTTATGACTTGTCTGTCGCATTTGGTGAGAAGCGGAGTTGATTTGACGTAATTCGGACGTTCAGTTGTGAAAATAGAAGTTTTAAAGTTTTCTTGAAAATTTCATTTGATTTGGTGTCCGATTCATAATTCTAGATGTTATTTTGGCAATTCGATCGTGCGAACAAGTTTGCATGATCTTTTTGGACTTATGTGCACTTTTGGTTTAGAGCCCCGATGGCTCGGGTGAGTTTCGGATAGGCTACGGGATAGTTTGAACTTAGAAAGTTTGTTGGTTTTCAGTTCTGCTGGTTTCTGGTATTTCCTTCTTCGTGGTCGCAAATATACTCCCGCGATCGCGAAGGGTAAAATGGGCTGGGGGAGATTTGTTTATACGTGAACGCGGAGCATTGGTCACGAACGCAGAGCATTAGTCGCGAACGCGGAGCATTGGGGGGCCTGCTCTACGCGAACGCGTAGCATTAGATAGACGGGGCAAGGGAGTTGAGGTAACTCTATGCGAACGCGAGCCCAATCTCGTGAACGCAGAGGTGAGGCAGGCTAGACCTTCGCGAATGCGTGGAGTTACTCGCGATCGCGTAAGCCATTTGGGCCATGTTCTTCGCGAACGCGTCAGGTTTCACGTGAACGCGATGAACACCTGACGCTAGTGACTTAAAACAGTCCCAATTACGGGATTTTGCCATTCTTTCAAATATTTCAAAACTAGAAGACTTAGAGGCAATTTTCCTAAATGCTTTTCTTCTCCAATTTGTTGGTGAGTGATTCTAACCTACTTTCTTTCAATTACCCATTACATTTCATGAGTATTCAACCTAAAATCTAGGATTTTCATGGTGGAAATTGGGGGTTTGGGTAAAATTAGGGATTTTTACATAGTTGGAATGTAGACCTCTAATTGAGGTCGGATTTTGAAATAAATTACATAATCGGGCTCGGGGTGAATGGGTGAATGGATTTTGGTCTGAACCTCGGGTTTTGACCAAGCGAGCCCGAGGTCGATTTTTGAAGTTTTGGGGGAAAGTTTGGGGAATCTAAATTTATGCATTGTAATTGATTTCTTTAGCAATATTTGATATTATTGAGTCGTTTGTGAATAGATACGAGTGGTTCGGAGGCAAATTCTAGAGGAAAAGCGGTAATTGAGCATTGAGTGACCTTTGTAGCGAGGTAAGTGTTGTGTCTAACCCTGACATGAGGGAATATGACTTGTTTGTCTATTTGCTACATGTTTAGATCTTGCGGAACAACGTATATGTCAGGTGACGAGTACTTATGCGTTATATTCGGGTTAAAGCATGTGGGTGGGGGCTTGGTTTCTTGTAATTATAGCTTCCTTTGTTCATGTTATCCATGTTTAGACTAGTATTGTTAAATTGATCGTTCTTATCATGTTTACAGATTTTCTGGTGATAATTGAGTATAGATGTCACGACCCGAAATTCCCACCTTCGGACCGTGATGGCGCCTAACATTTCACTTGCTAGGATAGCCAACGTTAGAATAATATTATCTATTTTAAAATAATTTTTAAATTTATTAATAATCAAAGAACAAATGCGGAAATAAAGTCTAAATACCATCCCAGAATTAGTGTCACAAGTGCACGAGCTCCTAGAATAAATACAAATAAAGGTCTGAATAAAATAAATCTGTCTGGAAACAAACACACAGCTAAAGTAAAGTAGACGGGGACTTAAGAACTGCTAACGCCGTGCAGTTATACCTCAAGTCTCCTCTGAGTAGCTGAAATCCGAGCAAGTCTATGGTACGACGCTGGGACCAACTCCAAAATCTACACAAGAAGTGCAAAGTGTAGTATTAGTACAACTGATCCCATGTACTTGTAAGTGCTGAGCCTAACTTCGACGAAGTAATAACAAGGCTAAGGCGGGTCACTTACATTAACCTGTACACAATATTAGTAACAACAACAAATAATAGAAATAAATCAGGTAACTCATTTATAATAATTGAAGCCAATTCAGCAGTCGTAACCAATTATCATTTCCATCAAATCTGTTGCAACGTGCAACCCGCTCTCTCAATATATTCACATTCAATTCTGTTGCAGCGTGTAACCCGCTCTCACAATATATTCACATTCAATTCTATTGCAGCGTCCAACCCGCTCTCACAATATATTCATTTTCAATCCTCTCATATAATTATTTTTAATAAAGTATATGTATTGACTTTTAAATAAGTCTATTGCGGCGTGCAATCCGATCCCCCAATATTGACTTTTAATAAGTCTATTGCGGCGTGCAACCTGATCCACCAATATGGACTTTTTAATAAGTCTGTTGCGGCATACAATCCAATCGCCCAATATTGACTTTTAGATAAATCTATTGTGGCGTGCAATCCGATCCCCCAATAGTGACTTTTAGATAAGTCTATTGCGGCATGCAATCCAATCCCCCAATATTGACTTTTAATAAGTCTGTTTGCGGCGTGCAACCCGTTCCTCCAATATATCCATTTACCAATTCTTATAGAAGCAATTTCCCCAATAAATGCAATAATTAATATAAAATTATAAGACAACAAACATACAATAATTATGATTTAATTACGAAACAAACAATGACAAATAGCAAATTATTATGGAAATAAGGGAGAAAATAGGCAGTTTAATATTTAATATGCTAAATGTCAAATAACAATTAAAACACATAATTCAAATAGCACGTAACAATTAATGCAGGAATTCAAGAATTAATATTTGACAAAAAATAGGAGAGAAATAATTATTATAATAATTAATTCATGATATAAAATAATTTATGATTATTCAAGTAAGCAGGCAAACAATTAATTTGACGACGTATAGACACTCGCTGCC
>AWOL01S0003905.1:0-28273 GCA_000715115.1 Nicotiana otophora | reverse complement strand
GTTCAAGATAATCTTGTGGGTCCTCAGAAGGTGTACCACTGAAGTGAACTGGAAAGAGCTTAGTAAACTTATCCAGTATCAATAAGGCCTCAAAAGACATGGCGGGCCTATCACCGGTCTGTGCTGCACCAACTGGCTGAACTACCCCAACTGGCGGAGCTACTGGAGCCTGATTGTGGGGAGCCATCTGCTCCAAAGCGGGAGTAGTGGGCGTTTGTGCTCCTCCCCTAGCCTGTGAGATGGCTGGTTCCACTGGAAATATACCATTCTGGGCCACGCCCTCCATAAGACTTACCAAACAAACTAGAGCGTCTTGAAGTACTGGAGTGGCTATAAATCCTTCCGGGACATGAACTGGTCCAACTGGTACATTTTGAATTGGAACCTCCTCCTTCAACAGGTGCAACTTCTTGAGCTCTGGACTAAGCTCTACCTCGGCCTCTACCTCGGCCTCTAGCATGACCTCGACCTCTACCCTTGCCATAGTTGCCACCGGGGGTTCTAGTCCCTGTCCATCGGTAGAGGTATTATGTGTTCTCACCTTCTGCGAGAGAATAAGAGTAGAATGGTTCAATCATCGATGATAGAATAAAATCTCACGACAGAATAAGAAAGAAGTGATATTGTTCCTAAACTTCATAGCATCTGAGAGATAAGTATAGACGTCTCCATACCGATCCTTCAGACTCTACTAAGCTTGCTCGTGACTCCTGAGACCTATGTAACCTAGTGCTCTGATACCAACTGTCACGACCCGAAATTCCCACCTTCGGACCGTGATGGCGCCTACATTTCACTTGCTAGGCAAGCCAACGTAAGAATAATATTATTTATTTTTAAAACAATTTTTAAACTTTTTAATAATCAAAGAACAAATACGGAAGTAAAGTTTAAATACCATCCTAGAATTGGTGTCACAAGTGCACGAGCTTCTAGAATAAATACAAATAACGGTATGAATAAAATAAAGCTATATGGAAACAAACACACAGCTAAAGTAAAGTAGACGGGGACTTCAGAACGGCGAACGCCGTGCAGTTATACCTCAAGTCTCCTCTCAGTAGGTGAAATCCGAGCAAGTCTATGGTACGCCGATGGGACCAACTCCAAAATCTGCACAAGAAGTGTAGAGTGTAGTATCAGTACAACCGACCCCATGTACTGGTAAGTGCTAAGCCTAACCTCGACGAAGTAGTGACGAGGCTAAGACGGGTTAATTACATTAACCTGTACGCAATATTAGTAACAACAATAACTAATAAAAATAAATCAGGTAACTCATTTATAATAATTGAAGCCAATTCAGCAGTCGTAACCAATTATCATTTCCATCAAATCTGTTGCAACATGCAACCCGCTCTCACAATATATTCACATTCAATTCTATTGCAGCGTGCAACCCGTTCTCACAATATATTCACATTCAATTCTGTTGCAGCATGCAACCCGCTCTCACAATATATTCACATTCAATTCTGTTGCAGCATGCAACCCGCTCTCACATATTCATTTTCAATCCTCTCATATAATTATTTTTAATAAAGTATATGTATTGATTTTTAGATAAGTCTATTACGGCGTGCAATCCGATCCCCCAATATTGACTTTTAATATGTCTGTTGCGGCGTGCAACCCGATCCTCCAATATGGATTTTTTAATAAGTCTGTTGCGGCGTGCAATCCGATCCCCTAATATTGACTTCTAGATAAGTCTATGGTGGTGTGCAATCCGATACCCCAATAGTGACTTTTAGATAAGTCTATTTGCGGCGTGCAATCTGATCCCACAATATTGACTTTTAATAAGTTTGTTGCGGCGTGCATCCCTATCCTCCAATATATCCATTTACCAATTCTTATAGAAGAAATTTCCCTAATAAATTCAACAATTAATATAAAATTATAAGACAACAAGCATATAATAATTATGATTTAATTACGAAACAAATAATGACAAATAGCAAATTATTATGGAAATCAGGGAGAAAATAGGCAGTTTAATATTAAATATGCTAAATGTCAAATAACAATTAAAACACATAACTCAAATAGTACGTAACAATTAATGCAGGAATTTAAGAATTAATATTTGACAAAGAATAGGAGAGAAAAAATTATTATAATAATTAATTCATGATTTAAAATAATTTATGATTTTTCAAGTAAGCAGGGAAACAATTAATTTGACGACGTATAGACACCCGTCACCTCGCCTATACGTCGTTCACATGCAATTCACATAACAAATAATTTAAAGGCTCTATTCCCTTAAGTCAAGGTTAACCACGACACTTACCTCGCTTTGCAAATTCCAATCAATTACTCAACCACAACTTTTCCTTTTACATTTGTCTCCAAAAGCTTCAAATATATTTATAAACAATTCAATATACTCAATACTAATCATAGGAATTAATTCCATATGAATTTACAAATTTTTCGGATAAAGATCCGAAATTTATTAAAATATTCGACAGTGGGACCCACATCTCAAATCCCGGGAAAACTCACGAAATCTGAACACTCGTTCTGCTACGAGTTCAACCATACAAAAAGTATCCAATTCCGATATCAAATGGACCTTTAAATCTAAATGTTTTGTTTTTGGAAGATTGTTGAAAATTTTGATTTTTCTTCCTTAAATTCACGGATTCATGATATAAATAAGTATGAAATCATGAAATATAATCAATATAGGATAAAGAACACTTACCCCCAATGTTTTCCTGTGAAAATCATCCAAAAATCGCCTCTTGAGGTTTAGGGTTCGAAAAATTGAAGAATGAATGAAACATCCCGTCTAAGTCCCTTTTACTCAGCTGCAGGTGTCGCAATTGCGACCTGAGCTTCGCAAATGCGAAGCTCGCAAATGCGAAGGACCACTCGCAATTGCGATGCCCTTCAAAATCCCACTGCCTTCGCAAATGCGAGGAAAGTGTCGCATTTGCGACCACTGAACCTCGCAAGTGCGAGTAAATGTTCGCATTCGCGAACCTGCACTTCCCAGACTCCCATCGTAATTGCGAAGAATATCTCGAAATTGAGAGAACATGCTGGCCCAGGCCTTCTTCGCAATTGCGATAGATACCTCGCAATTGCCAGGCCTGCTTATTTCGCATTTGCGAAGCCTGATCTCGCAATTGCGAGATCGGAGGCCTGCAACAGGTTCAGTTATACCAGAAAAATTTTCTTAAGTTCAAAACATCTCGTGGCTTATCCGAAACTCACCCGAGCCCTCAGGGCTCCAAACCGAACATGTCCACAAGTATCAAAACATCATACGGACTTGCTCACGTGATCAAATCGCCAAAATAACACCTAGAACTATGAATTTAGCACCAAATCAAATGAAATTCTCAAGAACACTTAAAATTCATATCTTCTCAACTGGACATCCCAATCACGTCAAATCAACTCCGATTTCTACCACATTTTACAGAAATGACTTATATATTATATTAAACATGTACCGGGCTCCGAAACCAAAATACGGGCATGATACCAATGAGATCAAACATTAATCAATTTCTTTAAATCCATAGAATTTCAGTCTTACAATATTCATCAAAAATTCATTTCTCGAGCTAGGGACCTCGAAATTCGATTCTAAGCCTACGCTCAAGTTACATATTGTACTACGGACCTTCCAGGAATGTCGAAACACAGATCCGAGTCTGTTTACTCAAACTATTGACCAAAGTCAACTAAATATTAATTTTAAATGCCAAAAATTATTACTTCATAAATTTCCACATAAAGGCTTTCTAGATTTACGCCCGGACTGTGCACGCAAATAGAAGTGAGTGAAAATAAGGTTTTTAAGGCTAACGGGCCCGGAATAGAGTCTTAATTCACTAGATGGCCCTTTGGGTCATCACAATTGATTTCAAAGCTGAGGTTGGTATTATGGAACCAAATGTTAAAGTAAGGCTTATACTTGTTATTCTATCTCTCTGTTGTTATTTGTTCATTTCATTATGGTAAGGGAGAGTGTGAATGCACTAAGGGTGATGCTGTGCCAAATTGTGAGTGTTAATGCACGAAGGGTGATGCCGTTCCATATTGTTAGTATTAATGCACGAAGGGTGATGTCGTGCCATATTGTGAGTGTTAATACACGAAGGGTGATGTCGTGCCATATTGTGAGTGTTAATACACGAAGGGTGATGTCGTGCCATATAATGAGTGTTAATGCACGAAGGGTTATGTCGTGCCATATTATGAGTGTTAATGCACGAAGGGTTATGTCGTGCCATATTATGAGTGTTAATGCACGAAGGGTGATGTTGTGCCATGTTATGAGAGTTAATGCATGAACGGTGATGTCGTGTCGTATCTATTGATTTATATTGTGAGGCTGAGATTAAAAGCACGAAGGGTGATGTCGTGCAATTATTTTCATTGTGTTTAGTTTTTTTTCACTGGTTAAAAGCATGTTGACTTTTTTGGTTATCATTTCTGCTGAATCTCCTATATCATGTGCTCCTTTAGCATGTTCCCCCTCCCAATAGTACATGTTTAGCTGTTACTATTGTTTTCTTGTACATATACTTGTCATGGCCCAAAATCTCACCCGTCATGGTGGCGCCTATCTTAATACTAGGCAAGCCGACAATCTCAATAAACTGCAATTTCTTTTAATTTTGAAAATAGAATGATTAAATTCAGTGGAAGAAATTTCACAAGTACAAATATACATACTCCAAAAATCTGGTGTCACTGAGTACATGAGTATCTAATATGAATACAAGTATGGAAAATACAGTCTATAATAGTCTGAGACCAAATATAGTAAATGAGGAGATAGGGAAGGAGAGGAAAGGTCTGCGAAACACGGCAGCTACCTCCGAATCTCTAGAAATATTAGTTGTGCGATAGAATCAACACCCGTTATGTCCTGGAACACCTGGATCTGCACACGAAGTGCAGGGTGTAGTATGAGTACAACCAACTCAGCAAGTAATAATAATAATTAAGGAACTGAAGATAGTGACGAGCTACACAGCTACAGTTCATTTTCAATAATTCTAGTAGAGATTAGACATGATTTCAAATCCAGCAGCTTAAGTCAAATCGATTTTATACAGTTCAAGTTCATGAAATCCGGATATAAAATCTTTCAAAACATTTCACAACAATGTCAGATGGGAACTAAGTGCAACAACAAATGAAAACAAGTACACACTCTCAGAGCAACAGTCACTCGATTCGTCACAACAGCTCAACCACTCGGCTCCCATCCCTCAACACTCACACTCAATGGGCATCCGCACTCACTGGGGGGTGTACAGACTCTGGAGGGGCTCTTACAGCCCAAGAGCTATAATCTGCACGGACAACTCACGTGCTATAGTATCAATATCTGGATCCGCACGGACAACTCACGTGTTATAGTATAATATCTGGATCTGCACGAAAAACTCACGTGCTGCACGAACAACTCACGTGCTATAGTATAATATCTCATAATCAGGCCCTCGACTTCACTTAGTCATAAATCTCTCCAGTCTCTCGGGCTCTCAGTTTTTATGAAATCAGCCCAAACAACAATGATATGATGTTTCAATAATAAAAATAGAGACTGGGTAAAAATAATCAAGTAAACTGTGACTGAGTACAAAACAAAAATTAAGCAGATAGTTTAACATGTACACGACCTCTATAGGTCCCAACAGTACCAACATATAGCCTAAACATGGTTTCTAATATGATTTACAATCAAATCTCTACAACACATAGAGAGCATATAGCTAACAACAAGTTATTTAACTTTACAATTTCCACGGGATGGAAGAAGTCATAATCCCCTCGGTGTACGCCCACATGCCTGTCACCTAGCATGTGCGTCACCTCCCAAATAATCACATAACACAAAAATCCGGGGTTGCCATACCCTCATGACCACATTTATAACTGTTACTTACCTCAAACCATGAAATTCTTATTCTGCTAAGCCTATTCCTAGTGAATTGGCCTCCAAACGCCTCGAATCTAGCTACAAATAATTTGATTCAGTCAATAAAATTTATTGTAATTAATTCCATAAGAAAATGCTAATTTTCCATAAAACTCCAACATTTAGCACAAAATTCGTCTGTGGGGCCCAGGGCCCACATCACGGAACCTGACAAAAGTTACAAAATCCAAACACCCATTCCGATTCGAGTTCAACCATACCAATTTTATCAAATTCCGATAAGAACTCGACTTCCAAATCTTACATTTTCGTGTTTGGAAGATTTTGCAAAAATCTTGATTTCTTTCATTTAAATCCGAAATAAATGATGAATATAACTATATAATCATGAAGTATAATCACTTTCGGATATATAACACTTACCCTAATCCATATGGTGAAAATCGCCTAAACTTCGCTTCAATCCGAGATCCATAGTTCCAAATATGTTAAAAATGGTTGAAACCTCGAAATATAGCTAGTGCCCATGTATTTACTCTTCGCGGTCGCGTAAAATGCTTCGTGATCGCGAAGCACAAAATTTTTTCAACCCCAAAATGGTTCTTCACAATCGCGGAAAACAAAATCCCCAACTCTTCCAGACAGCCTCTAATATAATGGTCATAACATTTTGTACAAAACTCCAAATTGCTAATGGTTTAACTTTATGGAAACTCCAAAGGGCTATAAATTTCTTTTGTTGCTTATCTCCCAATTCCTTATATATTTCTAGATATAAGCTTCCAAAGTCAGACCTCTACAACAGAGATCTCCAAATGCTTCCCAAACAGCCTATAGTGTACCCACCATTACTTTTTGTACACAACTCCAAATGACAAATAATATACCTTTATGAAAACTAGACATCAAGATCTACACCTTTCATGTTTGGATCAACTTCAAATTCCTTATAGATTGCGAGATATAAGCTTTCAAATTCGGGTCAGTGCAGCATAGATTTTGTTCTACGCGATCGCGAAAGAGTTTCCGCGATCGCGATTCACAAGGCCCCAAACTGCTGCTTGTTCTTCGCGAACGCGACCAAATGTTTGCGATCGCGATGCACACTTCTGTAGGCAGAAACCGACAATTAAATATACCAACAAGTCTTACAACATCATACAAACTAAGTCAAAGCCTCGAATCCATCAAATGGTGCTAGAACCACGAATCGCACCTCAATTCAAGCCTAATTAACTTTGAACTTTCAAATTTTATATCTTGTGCCGAAATGCATCAAATCAATCTAGAATGACTTCAAATTTTTCACACAAGTCATAAATGACATAGCGAAGCTATTCCAATTTCCAGAATCGGATTCCGACCTCGATATCAAAAAGTCAACCCTCCAGTCAAACTTCCCAAAATTCAATTTTTGGCATTTCAAGCCTAATTCCACTACGGACCTCCAAATAATTGTCTGGACATTCTCCTAAGTCCAAAATCACCATACAGAGCTATTGGAATTATCAGAATTAAATTTCGAGGTCGTTTACACATAAGTCAATATCCGGTCAACTATATCAACTTAAGCTTCCAACATGAAAATTCATTCTTCCAAACTAACTCTGAAATACCTTAAAACCAAAAGCAACAATTCACAAAAGTCATAATACCTCGTAGGAAGTTATTCAAGACTTCAAGTAGTTGAAAGGAGCATAAATGCTCAAAACGACCAGTCGGGTCTTTACAATACTGTTATTTGCTTAGGTTTATTATGTGGGTGTCTTGTCATAGACTCGTCACTACTTCATCGAGGTTAGGCTCGACACTTACTAGTACATAGGGTCGGTTGTACTGATACTGCAATCTGCACTTCTTGTGAAGATTTTGGTACCAGTGCTAGTTGATCGTGAGGCTTAGCATCTTGAATTTGCTATCAGGAGACCCAAGGTTAATCTACTGGAGTCCGCAGACTCTGGAGTCTATTCCAAGTTTTATCATTTACTGTTTCCTTGCTTCAAAACAATGTATTTTTCCTTTCTAGACTCTGTTCATAGTAAATCATAGTAGCTCGTGAGTTGTGACTCCAGATCCGGGTGGTAGTAATTGATGAAGTGTTTATATTATTCCGCACTCGTTGTTCTCTATTTTAGCTTAATTGTTGTTATTTAATGAATTGAATAAGGATTGGCTTAATAATTCTCTAATGTTGGTTTGCCTAGCAAGTAGAATATTAGGCTCCATCACGGTCCCGACAGTGGGAATTTCGGGTCATGACATGTTGGTATCAGAGCACTACATTGCCTAGGTCTCACAATTCAGGAGTGAGCTTAGTAGAGGCTGGGGGATCGGTACGGAGACATCTGTACTTATATCCCATAGGCTATGAAGTTTAGGAATAAATTACACTTCTATTCTTCTCTGTCGTGCAATTTTGTTCTCACAATGCTAATTGAACTCTTCTACTCTTATGCTCTCGCAGATTGCGAGAACATGTACCACATCTTCAGCCGAGCAGCAGCCAGAGCCTCCAGTGTCAGCTCCTACAAGGGACAGAGGTCGAGGTTGAGGCCGTGCCAGAGGCGAAGGCAGGGGCAGAGCTCAATCCAGAGCCCGAGCAGCGACACCAACGGTGGAGACTCAGGTAGAGTTTGATGAGAAGGTTCCAGCCTAGGCTGTGCCTGTCGGACCAGCTCAGGTTCCAGAGGGGTTCATTTACACCCCAGTGCTTCAGGATGCTTTGGTCCATTTG
This sequence comes from Nicotiana otophora, assembly GCA_000715115.1. Lineage (NCBI taxonomy): Eukaryota > Viridiplantae > Streptophyta > Magnoliopsida > Solanales > Solanaceae > Nicotiana > Nicotiana otophora. Next base: position 19,622 of record AWOL01S0003905.1, on the reverse strand, counting down.
GTGGGCCTTATGGAGAGTGTGTCCCCGACTGTCGCATTTCCCATGGCACCAGCCATCTCTCAGGATAGAGGAGGATCCCAGACTCCTGCTAGTCATACTCCAGAGTATATGGCTCCCCAGTATCAGACTCCATCCGCTCATCCAGTCTTAGTAGTTCAGCTGTTTGTTGCGGTACAGACCGTTGATGGGTCAGTTATGTCTTCTGAGACTTTATGGAGATTGGACAGGTTTACCAAGCTCTTTCCGGTTTACTTCAGTGGTTCTCCTTCAGAGGATCTCAAGGAGTATCTTGACAACTATTATGAGGTGCTACAGAACATGGGTATAGTGGAGACCAATGGGGTCGATTTTGCTGCATTGTAGATGACTGGTTTTGCCAAGAAATGGCGGAGAGCTTATTTGTTGACCAGACCAGCAGGGTCGCCTGCTCTTACTTAGGACTAGTTGTCATAACTATTTTTAGAGAAGTTTCTCCCTATCACACTGAGAGAAGAGTACCGTCGTCCGTTCGAGCATCTCCAGCAGGGCAGTATGACTGTTACTCATTATGAGACCCGTTTTATGGATTTGGACCTTCATGCTCTTCTTCTGCATCCTATAGAGAGAGAGAGGGTGAGGAGGTTTATGGACGGACTTGCTCAGTCTATCAGTTTGCAGATGGCTAAGGAGACCGGAGTGAGATTTCTTTTCAGGCGGCTGCCAATCTCGCCAGGTGATCCAAGATAGTTCTTGCCCAGGGAAGTCAGGGGTCTGACAAGAGACCACGTCATTCTGGGGGGTTCAGCGGTGCCTCATCTGGGGGCAGGGGTACTTTTGGTAAAGGCCATCCTCCCAGGTTGTTTCATTTAGCACTCCATGCATCCCATGGTTCCTCAGGTGGTCGTGGCCCCTCATATGCCTTATTCCGACCAGCTAGCCTACAGTGCACCACCAGCTCCTGTTAGTGCAGCTCCGCTCCAAAGTTTTTAGGGTGGTTAATCGGGTCGTTAGGGTCAGTTTCAAGGTCAGCAGTCACAACAGGCGAGGTCCTGTTATACTTATGGTGATCTGAGGCACATTGCTAGAATTTTCCCTCAGGCATCAGGCATCAGGCAGCTCACAGCATCAAGGTTCTCATGCCATGGTTCCAATTCCAGTTGTTGCACCACCTGCTCAACCAGCCAGAGGCAGGGGTCAGGCAGCCAGAGGTAGAGGCCAGACTGTTAGAGGTGGAGGTCAGTCCGTTAGAGGTGGAGGTCAGTCCGTTAGAGGTGGAGGTCAGCCAGCTAGAGACCGTCCCATGGACATAGTTCAGGGTGATGGGGCCCAACCCAGGTGTTATGCTTTTCCAACCAAGCCTGAGGCTGAATCATCTGACGCTGTTATCACAGGTACTATTTCAGTTTGCAGTAGAGATGCTTCAATTCTATTTAATCCGAGTTCTACTTATTCCTACGTGTCATCCTAATTTGCTTCATATTTGGTTGTGCCTCGTGATTCTTTGAGTGCTCATATGTACGTGTCCACACCTGTGGTGGATGCTATTATTGTAGACCGCATTTATCGTTCATGTGTAGTCACCATTAAAAGTCTTGATACTAGTGTAGACCTTCTACTTCTCGGTATGGTTGATTTCGATGTCATTTTGGCTATGGATTGGTTGTCACCTTATCACGCTATATTGGATTTTCATGCCAAGACGATGACCTTAGACTTGTCGGGGTTGCCTCAATTAGAGTGGAGAGGGACGCCTGGCCATTCTACCAGCAAGGTTAGCTCTTATATGAAGGTTCTACATATGGTCGAGAAGGGGTGCCTAGCTTATTTGGCTTATGTCCTCGATTCTAGTGCAGAAGTTCCTTCCATGGATTCGGTACCCGTCGTTTGTGAGTTTCTAGAGGTGTTTTCTACAGACCTGCCGGGTATGCCACCCGACATGGATATTGATTTCTGTATTAATTTGGCTCCGGGCACTCAGCCCATCTCTATTCCACCATACAGTATGGCCCCGCCAATGTTGAAGGAATTGAAGGAACAATTTCAAGATTTGCTTGATAATGGCTTTATAAGGCCTAGTGTCTCTCCCTGGGGTGCACCTGTGTTGTTTCTAAAGAAGAAGGATGGATCGATGAGGATGTGCATAGATTATCGACAGTTGAACAAAGTCACCATCAAGAACAATTATCCATTGCCGAGGATTGACGATTTATTTGATCAGCTTCAGGGTGCCAGGGTGTTTTCGAAGATTGATTTGAGATCTGGCTACCATCAGTTGAGGATTAGGGCATCCGATGTTCCTAAGACAACTTTTCAGACTCGTTACTAGCATTATGAGTTTTTGGTGATGTCCTTTGGGTTGACAAATGCCCCAGCAACATTCATGGATTTGATGAACCGAGCGTTCATGCCTTATTTGGAATCCTTTGTGATCGTGTTTATTGATGATATCTTGATCTACTCCCACAGTCGAGAGGAGCAGGAGAAGCATCTCAGGATTGTACTTCAGACTCTGAGAGCAAACTAGTTGTATGCTAAGTTTTCAAAGTGCGAGTTTTGGTTGGATTCAGTCACTTTCTTGGGGCACGTTGTATTAGCAGAGGACATTAAGGTGGATCCTAAGAAGATTGAGGTAGTTTAGAACTAGACTAGACCCACTTCAGCTACGGAGATCAGGAGTTTCTTGGGTTAGGCGGGCTATTACCGTCAATTTGTGGAGGGGTTTTCATCTATAGCAGCCCCGTTGATCAGGTTTGCCTAGAAGGGTTCCCCGCTCAGATGGTCAGATGAGTGTGAGGCAAGCTTTCAGAAACTCAAGACTATTTTGACTACAGCATCGGTGTTGGGGTTGCCCACAGGTTTAGGATCTTATACAGTATATTGTGATGCGTCCCGTGTTAGGCTCGGTACAGTATTGATGCAGCAGGGAAGGGTGATTGCATATACATCGCAGCAGTTGAAGGTTTATGAGAAGAATTACCCTGTCCATGACTTAGAGTTGGCATCCATTGTTCATGCACTAAAGATTTGGAGGCACAATCTTTACGGTGTGTCGTGTGAGGTTTTCACGGATCATCGGAGCCTTCCATATTTGTTCAAGCAAAAGGATCTCAATTTGAGGCAGAGGAGGTGGTTGGAGCTATTGAAAGACTATGATATCACTTTATTATACCACCCCGGGAAGGCCAATATGGTGGCTAACGCCTTGAGTAGAAAGGTAACGAGTATGGGTTGCCTTGCATTCATTCCAGTCGGTGAGAGGCCGCTTGCATCAGATGTTTAGACTTTGGCCAACCAGTTTGTAAGGTTGGATATTTCAGAGCCCAACCGTGTTTTAGCTTGTACAATCGCTCGATCTTCCTTGTTTGAGCGTATTAGAGATCGGCAGTATGACAACCCTCATTTGTTAGTCCTTAGGTCACAATGCGGCACGGTGGTGCCAAGTAGGTTACTGTCGGAGATGATCGAGTTTTAAGGATTCAGGGTCATGTTTGTGTGCCTAATATGGATGGATTTCGTGAGTTGATTCTTGAGGAGGCTCACAGTTCCCGGTATTCTACTCATCTGGGCGCCGCCATGATGTATCAGGACTTGTGGCAGTATTATTGATGGAGGAGGATGAAGAAGGATATAGTTGCTTATGTAGCTCGGTGTCTAAATTATCAGCAAGTAAAGTATGAGCATAAGAGACCTGGTGGTTTGTTTCAGAAGAAAGAGATTCCTGAGTGGAAGTGGCCGTGTATCACTATGGATTTCATTGTTGGACTCCCACAGACTCAGGGGAAGTTCGACGTAGTTTAGGTTATTTTGGACAGGCTGACTAAGTCAGCGTATTTCATTCCTGTGGCAGATACCTATTCTTCGGAGCGGTTGGCAGAGATTTACATCCATGAGATCATCCGTTTTCACGGTGTTCCCGTGTTCATCATTTCTAATCGAGGTACGCAGTTCACCTCACAATTTTGGAGAGAAGGTGTTTCATCCTCAGATGGACGGGCAGTCCGAGCACACTATTCAGATCATGGAGGATATGCTACGTGCATGTGTTATAGACTTCGAAGGATAGTGGGATCAGTTCTTGCCCCTTGCAAAGTTTGCCTACAACAACAACTACCAGTCGAGTATTCAGTTGGCTCCCTATGAGGCACTATACGGTAGGCGATGTCGATCGCCAGTTGGGTGGTTCGAGCCGGGGGAGGCTCAATTGTTGGGTTTAGATATAGTACAGGAAGCCTTGGATAAGGTCAAGATTATTCAGGATCGACTTTGCACAGCTCAGTCCAGGCAGAAGAGTTATGCCGACCATAGATTTCGTGATGTTGCATTCATGGTCATAGAGAGAGTGTTGCTTTGGGTATCACGCATGAAGGGTGTAATGAGATTCGAAAAGAAGGGAAAGTTGAGCCCTAGGTATATCGGGCCCTTTGAGATTCTAGAGAGAGTGAGCGGGGTGGCTTACAGACTCGCATTGCCACCTAGTTTAGCAGTTGTTCATCCGGTATTCCATGTGTCCATGCTCCGGAAGTATCACGGCGATCCGTCCCATGTGTTAGATTTCAGCTAAGTCCAGTGGGACAAGGATTTGACTTACGAGGAGGAGCCAGTGGTTATTCTAGCCCGGCAGGTTCGACAACTGAGGTCTAAGTGTTATCCTTCAGTTTGAGTGCAGTGGAGAGGTCAGCCCGTTGAGGCAGCAACTTGAGAGTCCGAGTCGGATATGCAAAGTAGATATCCACATCTTTTCACCAGCCCGGGTACTTTCCTAAGTCCGTTCGAGAAAGAACGGTTGTTTTAGAGGTGGAGAATATGATGACCCGATCTGTCATCTTATATTTTAAAAACTAATTATGTGATCCGAAGGCTTAAAAATCTCAATTTTACCCTCCTCAAGTTACGTGCGCGGTCCGGGCGTGTTTCCTGAAAGCTTTTATGTTAAAAATAGTAAAAATATGAAATTTTGCTTTGAAAAACATTTGAGTTGACATTGGTCATCTTTTTCAGTAAACAGTCCAGGATCCGTGTTTTGATGGTCCCGGTATATCCGTATCGTAATTTGGGACCTTGGCGTAGGCCTAGAATCAATTCTGAGGTCCCCAGCTCGAGATATGGAATTTTGATGGAAAATTAAAAGTTAAAAGTTTAATGATTCTAAGAATTTACTGATGTTTGCTTTTGTTGATACCGGGCCCGTATTTTAGTTTCGGAGCCCGGTACATGTCCACTATAATATTTATGACTTGTCTATCGCATTTGGTGAGAAACGAAGTTGATTTGTTGTAATTCGGACGTCCGGTTGTGAAAATAGAAGTTTTAAAGTTTTCTTGAAAATCTAATTTGATTTGGTGTCCGATTCGTATTTCTAGGTGTTATTTTGGCGATTTGATCGTGCGAGCAAGTTCGTATGATATTTTTGGACTTGTGTGCACTTTTGGTTTAGAGCCCCGAGGGCTCAAGTGAGTTTCGGATAGGCTACGGGGTGATTTGAACTTAGAAGTTTGCTGGTTTTCACTTCTGCTGGTTTTTGGTGTTTCCTTCTTCGCGGTCGCGAATATACTCCCGTGATCATGAAGGCTAAAATGGGTTGTGGGAGCTTTTGTTGTACGCGAATGCGAAAACTTGGTCGCAAACGCGGAGCATTGGGGGGCCTTCTTTACGCGAACGTGACCAGCCACACGCGAACGCGTAACGTTAGATAGGCGGGGCAAGGGAGTTGAGGTAACTCTACGCAAACGAGAGCCCAGTCTCGCGAACGCGGAGGTGAGGCAGGCTAGACCTTCGTGAACGCGTCGAGTTACTCGCGATCGCATAAGCCAGTTGGGCCATGCTCTTCGCGAACGCGTCAGGTTTCACGCGAACGTGATAAACACTTGACGCCAGTGACTTAAAACAGTCCCAGTTACGAGATTTTGCTCCCAAAAAAGACCTCGGAGTCCCCTTCTACTCTTTCTCATGTCCATTATCTTCTGTGTTTTCCTTATTAGATTCTAATGTATAGAGACACTCGATTTTTCCTTCTGTAGGTTGTTATTCACGATGTTCCAGGTTTGGGATTTGTTATGTATTTTTGAATAATTGGTTAAATTTATATTTTTATTTCACTATTCCACAAAAATATTAGGCTTACCTAGTTATAGAGACTAGGTGCCATCACGACGTCACACAGAGGGGAAATTGGGTTGTGACAGTTGATTTTTGAAATAAATTTTAGATTTTAATCCAGAAAATTAGTCAATTCATATGGAATCAATTTCTATGATTTGTATTGAGTATATTGAATTGTTTATGACTAGATTTAAGGATTTCAGACACGAATTCACGAGGCAAAGGTTTATTGGAATCTTGAGTTGGTTGCAAATCGAGGTAAGTGTCGTGGTTAACCTTGAGTTGAGGGAATAGAACCCTTGAATTATTTGCTACGTGAATTTCACGTGTAACGATGTATAGGCAAGGTGACGAGTGCCTATACTTTGTCAAATTAATTATTTAAACATCTTAAATTATTTTAAGTCATGAATTAATTGTTATAATAATTATTTCTCTCATATTTTCCTTGTCAAATATTAATTCGTGAATTCATGGAATAATTGTTACATGTTTATTTGATTTATGTGTCTTAATTGCTACTTGACATTTAGCATATTAAATATTAAACTGTCTATTTTCTCCCTGATTTTCACAATTAATTGCTACTTGTCATTATTTATTTCATCAATAAATTATAATTATTGTATGACTTGATGCTTAATAGTTTCTCAATGAACGTGGTATTTATTGAAGTATTTTTTTATTACATTTAAGAGTTGTTAAAATATTTTGGGGGATCGGAAATGAAAATGAATATATTAGGGGATCGGGTTGCACGCCGCAACAGATTTATTTAAAGTTTATATTGTTGGAGCGGGTTGCACGCCGTAATAAAATTTAATTGAAAGGTTATATTGTTGGATCGGGTTGCACGCGCACAATGGATTTTATTCTAAGTTTATATTGTTGGAGCGGGTTGCACGCCGCAATGGAAATAAATTGAGGGATTATGACTATTGAATTGACTTCAATTATTGATATTATTTACTGATCTTACTACTATTCCTGTTATTATTATTATTATTATTATTATTATTATTATTATTATTATTATTATTATTATTATTATTATTATTATTATTATTGTGTACAGGTTAATGTAAGCGACCTGACTTAGCCTCGTCACTACTTTGTCGAGGTTAGGCTCGGCACTTACAGAGTACATGGGGTCGGTTGTACTCATACTACACTCTGCACTTCTTGTGCATATTTCAGAGTTGGTCCTAGCGGCGTATTATAGACTTGCTCAGATTTCAGCTATCCAGAGGGGACTTGAGGTATAACTACACAACGTCTGCAGTTCTGAAGTCCCCGTCTACTTTATTTTAGCTCTGTGTTTTCTTTCAGACAACTTTATTTTATTCAGACCCTTATATGTATTATTCTAGAAGCTCGTGCACTTGTGACTCCAATTCTGGGATGGTATTTAGAGATCGCGATTATTATGGATGGTATATTCTAACGTTGGCTTGTCTAGCAAGTGAAATGTTAGGCACCATCACGGTGCCGAAGGTGGGTATTTTGGGTCGTTACAAGTTGGTATCAGAGCACTAGGTTACATAGGTCTCATGAGTTACGAGCAAACTTAGTAGAGTCTAAAGGATGGGTACAGAGATGTTTGTACTTATCTCTCAGAGGCTATGAAGTTTAGGAGCAATATCACTTCTTTCCTACTCTATCGTGCGATTTTATTCTATCATCGATGATTGAACCATTATATTCTTATTCTCTCACAGATGGTGAGAACACGTAATACATCTACCGAAGGACATAGACCAGAGCCCTGGTGGAAACTATAACTAGGGGTAGAGATCGAGGCCGAGGTCGTGCTAGTGGCCGAGGCAGAGGCAGAGGTAGAGCTCAGTCTAGAGCTCGAGCAGCAGCACCTGCTGTATAACCTCAGGTGAATCTTCAGACTGTATCGGTTAGACCAGTTCGGGTTCCGGAAGGGTTCATAACTACTCCAGTACTTCAGGACACTTTAGTCCGTTTGGTGAGCCTAATGGAGGGTGTGGCCCAGAATGGTACATTTCCACTGGCACCAACCGTCTCACGGGCTGGGGGAGGAGCACAAACTCCCACTACTCCAGCTCTGGAGCAGATGGCTCCCCGGTATCAAGCTCCAGCAGCCCCGCCACTTGGAGTAGTTCATCCAGTTGTTGTGGCACAGGCCTGTGTGTCACGACCCAAAATTCCCACCGACGGGACCGTGATGGCGCCTAACATTTCACTTGCTAGGCAAGCCAACGTTAGATAATCATTAAACCAATTCCTTATTTCTATTTAGTAGATAACAATAATTAACTAAGATGAAATATAATAAGTGTGGAATAACATAAACATTACCTTAATTACTACCACCCGGACCTAGAGTCATAATTCACGAGCATTCTAGAATTTACTACAAGTATTAGTCTGGAAGAAATACAAATGTCTGAATGAAAGAAACATTAGAACAGAAAGATAGAGGGGGACTTCAAGGTCTGTGAACGCCAACAGATCTACCTTGAGTCTCCCGATAGCGGTCCAATAGCAAAATCTCGATCAACCCGAGCTAGTACCAAAATCTGCACAGAAAGTGTAGAGTATAGTATCAATACAACCGACCCCATGTACTGGTAGGTCTCGAGCCTAACCTCTTCGAAGTAGTGACGAGGCTAAGGCAAGGCACCTACAAATCGACCCGTACAGTTTAACAATGTATATAAAAATAATAGTAATGAAGAATTAGACAGGAGATATAGGGAGGGGGAAACATGCTGGGGGAACTATGAGATAAAGAACTACAATAGAATGATAACTGGAATAACCAATATATTATGAATCAACAGGAACACGAATACAGTAAAAGAAAAATGCACGGTATCACCTTTCGTGCTTTTACTCTCAATCTCACCATAAAATCAATAGAAACGGCACGACATCACCATTCGTGCATTAACTCTCATAATATGGCACGGCATCACCCTTCATGCATTAACACTCACAATATGGTACGACATCACCCTTTGTGCATTAAATCTCATAATATCGCACGATATCACCCTTCGTGCATTAACACGCATAATATGACACGGCATCACCCTTCGTACATTAACACTCTCCCTTACCATAATGTAATGCATAAATAACAAAATGGAGATAGCGAGTACAGACCGTCTCAACTCGTCTGGCGACATTAGCAGCCACCTGGAAAGAAATCTCACTCACAGTCTCCTTAGCCTTCTACAATCTGACAGGCTGAGCAAGTCCATCCATAAACCTCCTCACCCCTCTCTCTCGATAGGAATCATAAGAATAGCATGATGATCCAAATCCACAAAAGGGGTCTCATACTGAGTAATAGTCATTCTGCCTTGCTGGAGACGCTCAAACTGACGGCAACGCTCCTCTCTCAATATGATAGGTAAAAACTTCTTTATGAAGAGATAAGATAACTGGACCCAAGTAAGAGCAGGCGACCCTGCTGGTCTAGTCAATAAATAATCTCTCCACCATTTCTTGGCGGAACCATTCATCTGAAATGCAGCAAAGTGGATCCCATTACTCTCCACTATACCCACATTCCGTAAAACCTCGTGATAGCTGTCAAGATACTCCTGGAGATCCTCTGAAGGAGAACCACTAAAGTGAACATGAAATAGCGTAGTAAACTTGTCAAATCTCAACAAAGCCTCAGAACACATAGCTGGCCCATCTCCGACCTATGTCGCAACAACTTGCTGAACTACTCTGACTGGTTGAGCTGCTGGAGCCTGATACTGGGGAGCTATCTGCTCCGGAGCTAGAGTAGTGGGAGTCTGGGCTCCTACTCTAGCCTGAGAGACGGCTGGTGCTATGGGAAATGCGCCCGTTTGGGCCACACACTCCATAAGGCCCACTAAACGGACCAAAGCATCCTCAAATACTATGGTGGCAATGAACCCCTCCGGAACCTGAGCTGGTCCGACAGGCACAGTACGGGCTGGAACATTCTCATCAAGATCTATCTGGGGCTCCACTAATGAGGCTACTGCTTGGGCTCTGGGCTGAGCCATTCCCCTACATCGGCCTCTAGCACGGCCTCGGCCTCGGCCTCGACCTCTGCCCCGCATAGGAGCTGCCACTGGAGGCTCTGGTTGCTGCTCAGTTGAGGAAGTGGTACATGTTCTCGCAATCTGTGAGAGAATAAGAGTAGAAGAGTTCAATCAGTATTGAGAAAACTACATCGCACGATATAGGAGAATAGAAGTGAAATTCGTTCCTAAACCTCATAGCCCCTGGAAGATAAGCACAGACATCTCTGTACTGATCCTCCAGACTATACTAAGCTTGCTCATAAATCGTGAGACCTAGGCAACCTAGGGCTCTGATACCAAGTTGTCACGGCCTGCAATTCCCACCGACGGGACCGTGATGGCGCCTAACATTTCACTTGCTAGGCAAGCCAACGTTAGAGATTCATTAAACCAATTCATTATTTTCTTTCAGTAGATAACCCTAATTAACTAAGATGAAATATAATAAGTGCGGAATAACATACAAACTACCTTAATTACTACCACCCGGACCTGGAGTCACAATTCACGAGCATTCTAGATTTTACTACAAGTATTAGTCTGAAAGAAATACATCTGTCTAAATGAAAGAAACGGTAGAACAGAAAGATAGACGGGGACTTCAAGGTCTGTGAACACCGACAGATCTACCTTGAGTCTCTGGATAGCGGTCCAATAGTAAAATCTCGATCAACCCGAGCCGGTACCAAAATCTACACAGAAAGTGCACAGTATAGTATCAGTACAATCGACCCCATGTACTGGTAAGTGTCGAGCCTAACCTCGACGAAATAGTGACGAGGCTAAGGCAAGGCACCTACAAATCAACCTATACAGTTTAACAATATATATACAAATAACAGTAATGAAGAATTATATAGGAGATATCGGGAAGAGGAAACATACTGGGGGAAATATGAGATAAAGAACTACAGCTGAATGATAACTGGAATAACCAACATATTATGAATCAACAGGAACACGAATATAGTAAAGGAAAAATGCACAGCATCACCCTTCGTGCTTTTACTCTCAATCTCACCATGAAATCAATAGAAACGGCACGACATCACCCTTCATGCATTAACACTCACAATATGGTACGGCATCACCCTTCATGCATTAACTCTCATAATACGGCACGACATTACCCTTCGTGCATTAATACTCATAATATGGCACGGCATCACCCTTCGTGCATTAACACTCTCCCTTACCATAATGCAATGTATAAATAACAACATGGAGATAGAATAACAAGTACAAGCCTTACTTCATTATTTGGTTACACAATATCAATTTCAACTGTGAAATAAATTCTCAATTATCACCAGAAATTCCGTAAACATGATAAGAACGATCAATTTAACAACACTAGATAAACACATAGCAATTAGGCATATAAAAGAGACAATATAAGAAAAGCGGAAGAAATATTAAAAATAGGTACATGGGCGGCGCATAAGTACTCGTCAGCTTACATATACGCCGCTCACATGAATTGCACGTAGCAAATAGACTAAGGTTCCTCATTCCCTCAAGTCAGGGTTAGATACAACACTTACTTCTCTCTGAAGGTCATTTAATTCTCAATCACAACTTTTCCTTTGGAATTCACATCCAAACCACTCGTATCTATTGCAAAATGACTCATTAATACCAAATATTGCTAAATGAATCGCGGAAATAAGCCAAATAAGCTACACACTCCTTCTCGACCATATGCCGAGCCTTCACATAAGAGATAACCCTGCTGACAGAAGGGCCAAGAGTCCCTCTCCACTCTAATCGAGGCAACCTCTACAATTCTAAGGTGACCACCTTGTCGTGGCAATCTAATATAGCATGATAAGGTGATAGCCAATCCATACCCAGTATGACATTAAAATCAACCATATTGAGAAGTAGAAGATCTACACGAGTCTTACGAATCCCAATGTTGACCACACACGAAAGATAAATACGATCTACAACAATAGCATTTCCCACTGGTGTGGACACATACACAGGACCACTCAAAGAATCACGGGGCACAACCAATTAGGAAGCAAAATAGGATGACACATATGAGTAAGTAGACCCCGGATCAAATATAATGGAACCACCTCTACTGCAAACTGAAACAGTACCTGTGATAACAGTGTCAGATGACTCAGCCTTAGGCCTGGCTGGGAAAGCATAACACCAAGGATAGGCCCCACCACCCTGAACTACGTCCCTGGGATGACCTCTAGCTGGCTGGTCTCCACCTCTAATGGCCTGACATCCACCTCTAACTGTCTGGCCTCTACCTCAGGCTGCCTGACCCCTACCTCTGGCTGGCTGGGCAGGTGGTGCAGCAACTGGTGCCAGAACCATGGCGCGAGAACTATGATGTTGTGAGCTGCCCGTTGCCCGAGGGTAAAATCTAGCAATGTTCCTAGGATCACCACAAGTATAACATAACCTCGGTTGTTGTGACTGCTGACCCTGAAACTGGCCCTGTCGACCTGAATAACCACCCTGATAGCTGTGGAGTGGAGGTGCACTAATATGAGCCGGTGGTGCACTGTAGTCTAGCTAGTCGGAATAAGGCATATGAAGACCACAACCCACCTGAGGCACCGTGGGATGCCTGAAGTGCTGAATGAAACGGCCTGGGAGGATGGCCTCTACCAAACGTACCCCTGCCTCTAGGTGAGGCACTTCTAAACTCATCAGAATAACGAGGTCTCTTGTCAGACCCCTAACCTCCCTGAGTAAGAACCATCTCGACTCGTCTGGCGACATTAGCAACTGCCTGGAAAGAAATCTCACTCCCAGTCTCCTTAGCCTTCTACAATCTGACAGGCTGAGCAAGTCCATCCATAAACCTCTTCACCCTTCTCTCTCTCTCGGTAGGAAGCAGAAGAATAGCATGATGATCCAAATCCACAAAACGGGTCTCCTACTGAGTAACAATGATTTTGCCATGTTGGAGATGCTCAAACTGACGGCAACGCTCCTCTCTCAATATGATATAGAAACTTCTCTATAAAGAGATAAGAGAACCGGACCCAAGTAACAACAGGCGACCCTGCTGGTCTGGTCAATAAATAATCTCTCCACCATTTCTTGGCGGAACCAGTCATCTGAAATGCAACAAAGTCGACCCCATTACTCTCCACTATACCCACATTCCTTATAACCTCGTGACAGCTGTCAAGATACTCCTGGAGATCCTCTAAAGGAGCACCACTAAAGTGAACAGGAAAGAGCTTAGTAAACCTGTCCAATCTCCACAAAGCCTCAGAACACATAGCTGGCCCATATCCGACCTGTGTCGCAACAACTTGCTGAACTACTCTTATTGGCTGAGCTGCTGGAGCCTGATACTGGGGAGCTATCTACTCCAGAGCTAGAGTAGTGGGAGTCTGGGCCCCTCCTCCAGCCCGAGAGACGTCTGGTGCTATGGGAAATGCGCCCGTCTGGACCACACACTCCATAAGACCCACCAAACGGACCAAAGCATCCTAAAGTACTGTAGTAGCAATGAACCCCTCCAGAACCTGAGCTGGTCCAACAGGAACAGTATAGGCTAGAACCTCCTCATCAAGATCTATCTGGGGCTCCACTACTAAGGCTACTGCTTGGGCTCTGGGCTGCGCCATTCCCCTACCTCGGCCTCTAGCACGGCCTCGGCCTCGACCTCTGCCATGCGTAGGAGCTGCCACTGGAGGCTCTGGTTGCTGCTCAGCTGAGGAAGCAGTACGTGTTCTCGCAATCTGTGAGAGAATAAGAGTAGAAGAGTTCAATCAGTATTGAGAAAACTACATCGTACGATATAGGAGAATAGAAGTGAAATTCGTTCCTAAACTTCATAGTCCCTGGAAGATAAGCACAGACGTCTCCGTACTGATCCTCTAGACTCTACTAAGCTTGCTCGTGAATCGTGAGACCTAGGCAACCTAGGGCTTTGATACCAACTTGTCACGGCCTGGAATTCCCACCGACGGGACCATGATGTTGCCTAACATTTCACTTGCTAGGCAAGCCAACGTTAGAGATTCATTAAACCAATTCCTTATTTTCATTCAGTAGATAACACTAATTAACTAAGATGAAATATAATAAGTGCGGAATAACATAAAAACTACCTTAATTACTAACACCCGGACCTGAAGTCACAATTCACGAGCATTCTAGAATTTACTACAAGTATTAGTCTGAGAGAAATACATTTGTCTGAATGAAAGAAACAGTAGAACAGAAAGATAGACTGGGACTTCAAGGTCTGTGAACACCGATAGATCTACCTTGAGTCTCCGGATAGCGATCCAATAGCAAAATCTAGATCAACCCGAGCCGGTACCAAAATATGCATAGAAAGTGCACGGTGTAGTATCAGTACAATCGACCCCATGTACTGGTAAGTGTCGAGCCTAACCTCGACAAAATAGTGACGAGGCTAAGGCAAGACACCTACAAATCAACCTATACAGTTTAACAATGTATATACAAATAACAGTAATAAAGAATTAGATAGGATATATCGGGAGGGGGAAACATGCTGGGGGAAATATTAGATAAAGAACTACAGCAGAATGATAACTAGAATAACCAACATATTATGAATCAACAGGAACACGAATACAGTAAAGGAAAAATGCACGGCATCACCCTTCGTGCTTTTACTCTCAATCTCGCCATAAAACCAATAGAAACGACACGACATCACCCTTAGTGCATTAACTCTCATAATATAGCATGGCATCACCCTTCATGCATTAACACTCACAATATGGTACGGCATCACCCTTCATGCATTAACTCTCGTAATATGGCACGACATCACCCTTCATGCATTAACACTCATAATATGGCACAGCATCACCCTTTGTGCATTAACACTCTCCCTTACCATAATGCAATGCATAAATAACAGCATGGAAATAGAATAACAAGTACAAGCCTTACTTCAACATTTGGTTACACAATATCAATTTCAACTGTGAAATAAATTCTCAATTATCACCAGAAATTCCGTAAACATGATAAGAGTGATCAATTTAACCACACTAGTATAAACACGTAACAATTAGGCATAGAGAAGAGACAATATAAGAAAAGTGGAAGAAACGTGGAAAATAGGTAATTTGGCGCCGCATAAATACTCGTCACCTCACATATACGCCGCTCACATGAATTTCACGTAGCAAATAGTGTAAGGTTCCTAATTCCCTCAAGTCAGGATTAGACACAACACTTATTTTGCTCTGAAGGCCACTTAATTCTCAATCAG
This sequence comes from Nicotiana otophora, assembly GCA_000715115.1. Lineage (NCBI taxonomy): Eukaryota > Viridiplantae > Streptophyta > Magnoliopsida > Solanales > Solanaceae > Nicotiana > Nicotiana otophora. The sequence continues at coordinate 4,265 of AWOL01S0003905.1, read as the reverse complement.
ATATTTTCCTTTGAAATTCACCTCCAACCCACTCGTATCTATTCAAACATGACTCATTAATACCAAATATTGCTAAAGGAATCAATTCTATTGCATAAATTAATTTTCCAAAGTTTCCTCCAAAAGTCGAAAACTCCACCCCGGCCCGCTTGGTCAAAACCCAAGGTTCGGACCAAAATATATTTACCCATTCACCTTCGAGCCCGAATATATAATTGGCTTTGGAATCTGACCTCAAATTGAGGTCTAAATCCCCAAATTTCTGAATTCCCTACTTTCTACCCTAACCCTTAATTCTACCATGAAAACTCTAGATTTTAGGTTGATTATTCAAGAAATGTAATGGGTAATTGAAAGAAAATAGTTTAGAATCACTTACCAATACTTTGGGGAAGAAGATGACTCTTGAAAATCGCCTATACCCGTTTGGTTCGTGACAAATGTTGAAGAAATGGCTAAAACCCGTGTTTGATTCAGTTAAATGCTGGGTAACAGTGTTCATCGCGATCGCATGAATACTGTCGCGCTTGCGAAGAGCAACCTCCTAAGGACTTACGCGATCGCGGATGGCTCTACGCGTTCGCGAAGGTTTAGCCCACCTTACCTTCACGTTCGTGTGAAAGGGCTCGCGTTCGCATAGAGCTTTCTCGGGTCCCTGCCCAGCCTAGCTAAAGCTATGCGTTCGTGTTCGATAGGTCGTGATCGCGTAGAGTAACTCCCCCCAATGCTTCGCGTTCGCATAGAGTAAATCCTCCCCCAGCCCAGGTTCCCCTTCGCAATCGCAAGAGTGACTACGCGATTGCAAAGCACAGCATATCACATACCAGATACATAAGAAACAACAGATTTACTTAAGTCTAAAACACCTCGTGGCCTATCCGAAACTCACCCGAGCCCTCGGGGCTCCAAACCAAACATGCAACCAAGTCTAAAACCATTATACAAACTTGCTCGCATCTACGAATTTAGCACCAAATCAAATAAAATTCTCAAAAACACTTTAAAATTTCTATCTTCACAACTGGACATCCGAATCATGTCAAATCAACTCTGTTTCTCACCGAATTTCACAGACAAGTCTTAAATATCATAATGAACCTGTTTCGGGCTTCGAAACCAAAATACAGACTCAGTACTCACAATGTCAAACATCAATCAATTCTTAGAAATAATTAATTTTCAGACTTGTAATTTTTATAAAAAATTTATAACTCGAACTAGGGACCTCCGAATTTGATTCTAGGCATACGCCCAGGTCCCATAATTCGATACCGACCCATTGGGACTGTCAAAACACGGATCCGGGCCTATTTACCAAAAATATTGACCGAAATCATCTAAAATTAACTTTTAAGGCAACAATTCTTATTTTCATCAATATTCAACATAAACGTTTTTCGTAAACATGTCCGAACTGTGTACATGTTATTATTATTATTATTATTATTATTATTGTGTACAGGTTAATATAAACGACCTGCCTTAGTCTCGTCACTACTTCGTCGAGGTTAGGCTCGGCACTTACAGAGTACATGGGGTCGGTTGTACTCATACTACACTCTGCACTTCTTGTGCAGATTTCGGAGTTGGTCCTATTGGCGTACTATAGACTTGCTCGAATTTCAGCTACCTATAGGAGACTTGAGGTATAACTGCACAGCGTCCGCAATTCTGAAATCCCTGTCTACTTTGTTTTAGATGTGTGTTTTCTTTCAGACAACTTTATTTTATTCAGACCCTTATTTGTATTATTCTAGAAGCTTGTGAACTTGTGACTCCAGTTCTGGGATGGTATTTAGACATCGTTATTCACTTTATATTAGACTTTATTTCCGCATTTGTTTCTTTGTTATTAATTAATTTAAAATTTTGTTAAAATGGAAAATTATATTCTAACATTGGCTTGCCTAGCAAGTGAAATGTTAGGCATCATCACGGTCCCGAAGGTGGGAATTTTGGGTCGTGACATTTCTTTTTCCACAAGTACTTTAAATTTTTTAAAAGCAGCGAAAGCTTTAGATTTTTGGTTCAAGAAATAAACCCAAGTCTTTCTACAAAAGTCATCAATGAAATGCAGAATGTATTTACATTTACCAAAACAAGGTCGATTGATTGGTCCACACACATTAGTGTGAACAAGTTAGAGCGGTTTGGTTGATCTTGACATGTCCACCTTTGGAAAACTCCTCCTTGCATGTTTTCCAAGAAGACAAGCTTCACACAATTGATTGGGATGGTTTATTGATGGTATCCCATGCACCATGTTATTTTCTCCCATTGATTTGAGTGCTTCAAAATTCAAGGGCCCAAGTCGCATGTGCCAACACCATGATTCATCTTGCACATTAGCCTTCAAACACTTTGCATTAATTGTCGTAAGATTCAGAGAAAATAATCCATTATTTTTTGGTAGTAGCCACATCATCTTCCTCTTCTTTGTCCACAGCCACGACCTCTGAATGTTTGGTAGATTTTAACTTTATTGTTAAAGTTGTTACCTTTACTTCTTCCTCTTCCATGACTGACATGGCCTCGTCCCGTCCATTCCCTTGGTAAGTCTTTTCACCTCCATAATCCTTGAAGGATGCATATGTTTTAAGAAGTTGCTCCAGTAGTACTTCTTGTTTGCTTTTGGTCTTTTCGTTGTGGGCCTGCAAAGAACCCTTCAATTTCTCTACCATGATAGAGTCTAAATCTTTAGACTCCTCAATAGAACACACCACAAAAATCAAATTTAGGTGTTAAAGTGCGAAGAATCTTTTCTACCACACGGACATATTCTATGTGTCACGACCCAAACAAACTCCTATCGTGATGGCGCCTATCGTGGAACTAAGCAAGCCGACTCATTTCCATAACAAATCGATATTTTTATTTCAAAGATAATTTTAATGCTATTTAACAAAAAAACCTTTGCAAATGAGTTCAAATCAAAATAAACGTGCGGAAAAGAAAAGCCCGATATCGGGGTGTCACTAGTCATGAGCATCTACTACAATCTGTCTAATAATATCAAGGCTAACTCGGCCTGGAAAATAGCTAAATACAACTAGAGGAAGATAAGAGGGAGAAGAGCAGGGCTGCGATCGCCAGACAACTACCTTGCTATCCCCGGGAAAATCTGCAATTAGAATACTTAACAACTGCTACCGTGTCCAGCTACACCTGGATCTACACACAAGGTGCATGGAGTAACGTGAGTACGCCAACTCAGTAAGTAACAATAATAAATAAAGACTGAGCAGTGGTACGAGCAATAAAGCATATAACGTTCATATCAGAAAATCTCAGTAAAATACCACATGCTTTCAAAATTAGGATTTGAATCAAAACATCTCGTTTAAACCCAGTTCCAGTAAAAACAATTATTTAAAGATATTTTTCAACAATTTTCAAACAGAGGAAAAAAATGCAAAGGTGAGCAAAAATGATGAAATCATAAATAGCCCCTCGGGCAAAACATCACTCATATACAGTCCCTCGGGCAAACCTCACAGTCACTAGTGCCACTATGACATACCTCACAATCACTCTTGCCACTCAGGCATACCTCACAATCACTCATGCCTCCCAGTCACTCAACACTCGACACTCAGCACTCGCACTCAGTAGGTACCTGTGCTCATGGGGGTGTGTACAGACTCCGGAGGGGCTCCTTCAGCCCAAGCGCTATAATCTGCACGGACAACTCACGTGCTATAATAATAAAGTATGTTTCAGGTGGGCAGCCCCGATCCACACTCATCCTCACAATCAGGCGCTCGGCCTCACTCAGTCATAAACCTCTCAAGCCACTCGGGCATTTCAGTAAAAATAGGGCATTCGGCCCAAAACAACATTTATATGCATCAAACATAGAGTCATAAAACTGAGTTATGCAGTAAACAAGTATAACCATGACTGAGTATAGATTTTCAATCGAGAACAATGAGAAGATAGTAAGAAAAGGCCCCTAAGGGTCCAAACAACACTGGCACAAGGCCCAAACATGGCATTCAGCTCAATTTATAGAGACTCTTTCTAAATCATATAAGTATCATATAGTTTCAACAAAATATGCAACTTTACAGTTGCTACGGGACGGACCAAGTCACAAATCCCCAACGGTGCACGCCCACACTCCCGTCACCTAGCATGTGCGTCACCTTAAAGTAGTAAAATGATATGAAATTCGGAGTTTCATACCCTCAGGACTAGATTTCCAATCGTTACTTACCTCAAACTGGTCAAATCTCTACCCCGCAATGCTCTTGCCTCTGGACTCG
>AWOL01S0003904.1:35526-50318 GCA_000715115.1 Nicotiana otophora | reverse complement strand
ATACTACCCTCCCCAGACCCCATTAATGGGATTCTACTGGGTTGTTGTTGTTGTTGTTACTCTGCTTTTGAGATGCCATTCTTACATGCGCCAAGTCCATGCGTCCTTCGAGCAGTTCTAAATTGATTAGCATTGCTTCGTCATTCGATTCTTCATTTGTCTGAGAATATCTCAAAGTGGGTTCGCCCACTTCAATCAGGATTAGGGCTTCAGCACCATACATGAGGAAAAAATGAGTTTCTCCTGTACTTGATTTGGTCGTTGTTCGGTAGGCCCATAGAACTCTGGGAAACTCTTCGGGCCATTTGCCTTTTGCTGTTTCCAGCCTTTTCTTGAGGTTATGAATGATCACTTTGTTTGTTGACTCCGCTTGACTATTTGCGTTCGGATGATAAGGCGAGGAAGTGATTCTCTTTATTTTCAGGTCTTCGAAGAACTTTGTAACTTTTGTACGGATAAACTGTAGTCCGTTGTCGCATGCTATCTCTTTTGGTATTCCGAACCTGCAAATTATATTTTCCCACAGGAAATCGACCACTTCGCGTTCTCCGATCTTCTAATAAGAACCTGCTTCCACCTATTTAGAAAAATAATATGTCAAAATTAAAAGAAACATTACCTTTCCGGGAGCCGGTGNTTTTTTTTTTTTTTTTTATTATTATTATTATTTTTTTAAGCCGAGGGTCTTTCGGAAATAACCTCTGTACTCCTTTGGGGTAGGGGTAAGGTCTGCGTACATACTACCCTCCCCAGACCCCATTAATGGGATTCTACTGGGTTGTTGTTGTTGTTGTTACTCTGCTTTTGAGATGCCATTCTTACATGCGCCAAGTCCATGCGTCCTTCGAGCAGTTCTAAATTGATTAGCATTGCTTCGTCATTCGATTCTTCATTTGTCTGAGAATATCTCAAAGTGGGTTCGCCCACTTCAATCAGGATTAGGGCTTCAGCACCATACATGAGGAAAAAATGAGTTTCTCCTGTACTTGATTTGGTCGTTGTTCGGTAGGCCCATAGAACTCTGGGAAACTCTTCGGGCCATTTGCCTTTTGCTGTTTCCAGCCTTTTCTTGAGGTTATGAATGATCACTTTGTTTGTTGACTCCGCTTGACTATTTGCGTTCGGATGATAAGGCGAGGAAGTGATTCTCTTTATTTTCAGGTCTTCGAAGAACTTTGTAACTTTTGTACGGATAAACTGTAGTCCGTTGTCGCATGCTATCTCTTTTGGTATTCCGAACCTGCAAATTATATTTTCCCACAGGAAATCGACCACTTCGCGTTCTCCGATCTTCTAATAAGAACCTGCTTCCACCTATTTAGAAAAATAATATGTCAAAATTAAAAGAAACATTACCTTTCCGGGAGCCGGTGGCGGCGATCCGACGATTTCTATCCCCCATTTCATGAACGGCTACGGGGACAGGACTGAATGTAAGGGTTCTGCCAGTTGATATACTAGTGATGCATAGGGTTAACACTTATCACATTTTCGTACGAAATCTTTGGCGTCTTATTCCATGTGGGGCTAATAATATCCTGCCCGTACCAATTTTAGTACCAAAGATTCTACGCCTGAGTGATTACCGCATATCCCTTCATTGATTTCTCTCATGACATAGTCAACTTTTGATGCTCCTAAACACCGGGACAACGGGCCTTGGAAAGATTTTCTATACAATTGGCCTTTCCTAAAGCTATAACGTGCAACTTTAGTGCGTAACGATCGTGACGGTTTGGGATCGTCGGGAAACTTTCTGTGCTCGAGGTAGTTGATTATTTCGTTTCTCTAGTCCCAGACCAGACTAGCCGAATTCACTTCATAGTAACCATCTGTATAAAGGACTGAACTGATCAGTTGTACCATCGTTCTGGACTCCGATCCCTTTATTTCCATCGATGAACCTAAGTTTGATAATGCATCCGCTTCTGCATTATCCTTTCTCGAGATATGAGTTATTGACCACTCACGGAATCGTGCCAAAAGAGCCTGGACCTTTATTACGTATTGCTGCATACGTTCTTCTTTGGTATCAAAGATCCCGTAAACCTGATTTACCACTAGCTGTGAGTCATATTTGATTTCGATGACCTCAGAATCAAGTCCCCGGGATAATTCAAGCCCTGCAATCAAAGCTTCATACTTTGCTTCATTGTTAGTTAAAGGAATTGTTCTGATAGCTTTCCTTAAGGTTTCCCCGAAGGCGTGATTAAAACTATTCCGAGCCCGGACCCTTTTACGTTCGAGGCTCCATCCGTAAATAAGATCCAAACCCCTGATGTCAATTCCAACACCATGACTGCCTCCTTGGTTTCCAGAGGTAGAAGTCCTGAACTAAAATCGGCCACAAAGTCATCCAAGACTTGTGACTTAATTGCAGTCCTCGACTTATATTCTATGTCGAATTCACTCATTTCAACGGCCCATTTGACCAATCTGCCCGAAAGTTCGGGTTTATGAAGGATGTTCTGCAAAGGAAAAATAGTCACCACAACTATTGGGTGGCATTGAAAATAGGGCCTCAGCTTCCGAGAGGCGACTACGAGAGCTAAGGTCAGTTTTTCCAAATGTGGGTAGCGAATTTCTGCTCCCGTTAAAATTTTGCTAACGTAATAAATAGGAAACTACGTACCTTCGTCTTCCCGAACTAAAACCGAACTTACCGCAACTTCTGAAACCGCGAGGTAGACTAACAATATTTCCCCTTCTTCTGGTTTCAAGAGAAATGGAGGGCTTGATAAGTACTTCTTCGGGTCCCTCAAAGCTTGCTGGCACTCCGACGGCCATTCAAAATTGTTCTTCTTTTTGAGCAATGTAAAGAAGCGATGACACTTTTTCGACAACCGAAAAATGAACCTGCTCAAAACTGCTAACCTTCCTGTTATTCTTTGGACTTCCTTCACGTTTGAAAATTGATCTGGGATATTGTCTATGGCCTTGATTTTATTGTGGTTTACCTCAATTCCCCTTTATGAATTCAGAAACCCCAGGAACTTACCTGAGCTGACCCCGAACGTGCACTTTTCGGGGTTAAGTTTCATGTTATGCTTCCTCAGGATATCAAATGTTTCTTGCAAATGCTTAAGGTGGGGTCACCTACATTCAAAGACTTGACGAGAATATCGTCTATATAAACTTTCATGGTTTTTCCTATTTGCTTTTCAAACATCTTATTTACGAGTCGTTGATAAGTAGCTCCGGTATTTTTCAACCCGAAAGGCATCACATTGTAACAATATGTATCAAATTTTGTTATAAATGAATTCTTTTCCTTATCTTCCGGGTTTATCTTAATTTGATTATACCCGAAATAAGCATCAAGAAAACTCATCAGTTCATGTCGGGTCGTGGCATCAATCATTTGATCGATATTTGGCAGTGGAGATGAATCTTTCGGGCACTCCTTATTAAAATCTTTATAATCTATACACATATGAAATTTATTGTTCTTCTTAGGAACTACTACTACATTGGCTAGCCAGTCTGGATATCTTACCTCTCTCACCGAACCGATTTTAAGCAAGCGAGTTACCTCTTCTTTGACGAATTTATTCCTGGCCTCGGCAATAGGGCACTTCTTCTGTCGTACCGGTGGTACGTTGGGATCCAAACTCAGCTTGTGCACGGCTATTTCCATTGGGATACCTGTCATATCCCCGTGCGACCATGCAAAACAATCAACGTTAGTTTTAAGGAATTCCGTAAAACCAGACCTGAGCTCGGGGTGCAGTCATGTTCCCAAGTGAAATTTTCTTTCTAAGAATTCTTTGAATAACAACACTTGCTCTAGTTTCTCTGCCGTGAATTTTGTTGCGTCCGTTTGAAATATCTCGGCACCTGATATTGTTCTGACGATTTTGCCCCTGGAATAACCTCTTTTAACTCGGGAGTAGACGCTGGTTCCTGTAATTGCTATGCCGTGCGCTCCCTCCCTTTGCTGCTGGAAACTGAGATTACATTCATCTCCCTCGCTGCCGGTTGGTCACCTCTTATCTGCTTGATTCCTTTGGGCGTCAGAAACTTCAGCAATTGGTGATACGTCGAAGGTACAACTTTCATCTCGTGTAACCATGGCCTTCCTAAGATGATGTTGTATCCCATATCACCATCCACTACTTCGAAGAGAGTTATTTTCATTACTCCTTCAGCATTCGTGAGCAGCAAGATCTCTCCCCGGGTCGTCACGCTCGCAAGGTTGAATCCAACGAGGAGTTTTGTCGCCGGAATAAATGGTGCTTTTGGTAAGTCATATATATTTAGCTTTTTTTTCTTTGTTAAGCTCATAGAATGGAGCAAAAAGCAATTTGTGCCAAAATCTTGTCTATCCTCTAAATTGTAAACCTTTACTTTTTTCATTAGCTTATATTTGGCAAACTTGAATTCATTCAAATTCATTTGAAATAGAAAAGTGATATGGGGACTCGTGTTTGTTATATTCTGAAAATGATAATTAGTAAAGAAAAAAGAATTAATGGCCCTTTTTAATATTGAATGTAAAGTACAGTTCTCAACTAGAATTCTGATAGAACTACTAATACCTAACATTCATAATACCCACCTTTCTTACATAGAACAGTTAGTTGCACAAAAAAGGAAAGGTGAATCAGCCATATTAATTAGCTAGCCATTCTCTTTTTCCTCCTATAATATGGAGTTATCAGCATTTGATGATTCCCTTATCAATAGTCTTCCATGCCACCTTCTGCAGCTTCAAGTTTCATTTTTCACAGAGGGGATTACCCTCTTCTCATGCATCATTAGCATTATCGTTATTGCTATCATTGTTGGATGTGGCAAGAGAAATTGACTCGTTTGCTCGCCCTTCTTTCTATATGTATTTGTGGCATATAATATCCAATTTTTTATGCTTTTGTCTCTTCAGTAAATTCCTTTCTAATGCACACTCATTTTGTTTTTTTCCTATTTCAGTGTTGCTTAGCATAAGATATGGGCTTTATGGCGGCTGTGACATGGTTCTTGGACCTAACTCATCGCGATTACTTAGGGTGAGTTCTCTGTTCGTGAAGCAAGTTGAGGTAAGACATGATGACAAGACAGGAGTTTCCCTTTATGGGTTCTCAGAGAAGCCTGAATTAAGTGTAGAAGCCAAATGGAGCTCGTCCAAATCTGTGCTTGTTGGATCATACAGTCGGAAGGTTTGCATGAACTAATCTTGTGCTTTGTTATCATCCATTTAAAGGGTATGTTTAAAAGTCACTGATTTTATAAGGTAATTTGTATACAGGGGTTTTCTCTGTGGCTGAACAAAGGTTCAAGAATCAGAATAAAATGGCAAGCTCAAAGCAGTATTTTGAGTCAACTTGAAGTGTCTTTAATGAAAGGTACCAAGAGTTTGGTATACGTTATGAAGTCGAAAATTGGATATGCCAATAAGTATGTCATTTTTGTCTTCAACAGGGGAGCGAAAGCATGAAAAAGTGCTGTCAACAAACTCTGCTAGATTTGATGTTTCAAACGGAACAACATATGGTAAGTTGGTAAGAGCTTAAAGTTACACAAGTATATGCTTTCTGTAACTATGTACTATCTCATTTTCACATTATGTGATGGAGTTTGTAGTACTGCGTGCCAGTGTTACTGCTTAGTGTTATTAATTTTCTCTCTATTTTCTGGTTATTACGTTGCTGGTATTATCTTTCTGGATTCTTTTGATGTTACTACTACACTATCTCGTTTCATCTTATTGTGCCGAGGGTCTATCGGAAACAACCTCTACTCCTCCGGAGTAAGGGTAAGGTTTGCGTACACACTACCCTCCCCAAACCCCACTTGTGGGATTTCACTGGGTTGTTGTGATGGTGTTTGACTTGGCAAGGAGCTTAAGAAGCTAATTTACATTTATATAATGTATTTAGGATAATGGAAGAGAATATAAAGAAGCAGTTGAAAAAGAGAGCCAACGTTACATGAGAATTAAAGTATGAATAGTTTGATGAATTTTAGATCTTGAAAATTGTATGGAAATAAAATGGTGTCAATACGTTCCCAAATGGAAAGTGGCATATAAGTTGGAACCAAGAGAGTAACAAATAAAAAAATGAAGTGCGCAACTTATAAACACTTGGCTAGAGTAAACATTCCTCTTGCTTTCTTTTGTTATAGAAGCTGCATACAGAATTGAGGAAGATGACAGGTACAACATTGGCATCATAAATCAAAATTCCAAAGGTGTCACACTGCTCATGAATGTGAACATTTCACCAACAATGTACAACATAAAGAAAGCAAAGAGTATTTGTTCGACAAACAATGGACCTTGTCGTCTCGATCTGTCATACCCTTCCACCCAATACGTTGTTCTTGCAACACCTGATACTGTAAGTCCAAACTTTTCTTTAAAACATCAAGAATGTAAGACATCGTTTAGTGAAATTTAAGAGCTTAATGATCGATGTGTCCACTGCAGTATGACCTGTCTGGAGTATCTGTTGCAATATCTTACATTGCCCGTCTTGTCACTTATGTTGGAATTTTAGGTAATCTCTCAGGCAATTAAAGTCTCAAGATAATTACCATTATGTTATATTAAAAGTTAGTAAGATCAAGAATTTGACTAGTTGTTAAAATGTTGGCCTTTCCTAATAATGTGTGGCAGGAGTAGCTGTAATAATCATTTGCTTTATACTGAAATCTTTGGGAGCTTGTGATGATGAAAGCTATGCAGAAGAAACATCAGCAACAAGAATAATAACCGAGACCGATCCAATGTTACCACATAAGGATTTAGGATCAACTTATGGAACATATGCAGAAGATGCAAATTCTGGAAGATCAAGCTCTTCAGAGGATTTGTATGATGGGAAAATATGTGTTATTTGCTATGACAATCCAAGAAACTGCTTCTTTGTTCCTTGTGGTCATTGTGCAACTTGTCAAGAATGTGCTCAGAGGTAAATGTTTTCACAGAGTCCGATTCCTCACAGATAAAAGAAGTTTTGAGGATTCTCATAAGATCAGTAGTTTCCTGCAGGATCATGGATGTTGAAAGTAAGGTGTGCCCGGTGTGCAGAAGGCCAATTCATAAAGTTAGAAAGCTGATCATTCCTTAAACGTGAATATTTTGTGAGGTTTTTCTGTTTTATGGAAAAATTTAATAAAAGTTGTGGACATGTGTAATCAGTACCTATGAACTGTTAGCATTTCCATAGGTTTGTAAACAGTAAACTGTAGAATCATATAGCAAAATTAATGATTCCTAGAGAGATGACCAGTTATTTGAAATACAGGTTGTCGTTTGTGGAAACGAACGGGTTAGAAGTTTGGCCTGTTTTTTTCTTTCTAAGTCATATTTAGTCATATCAGCCCATGGGAGATTTACAATTCTAAAGATGCAATACTTATTGATGAGCTTTTTAGTATTGTCACTGTATGGGCACATACAAGGTAAATATAAGGGGCCTCTCTGTTAACCAAGATGCACAAAGATATATTCTTTTGAGAATGAACAAGATATTGAGGAATTGTCCGTACAACATTGTTACATAAAGAAAACCACTTCTCCAATTGGTCATCAGGATTTTAGTAAGATTATTTAATTAAACCAATTGAAGTATAGGGTCAAAAACAATAATTGCAGATTTGCAGTACCCAGGAAAGTATTTCTTGTTAGCTCATGTATTTGGAAATTCCAGTACCGGCAGTCCGTTTTACAAATTAATTTATTTAATATAACGTCTGGTTATGAAAAGATTCTGAGATGTCAAGTAGCATGTCAATTTGGTAATGAGAAACTGTAACAGAAATTAGAAAACAAGCAACTGGGGCATTGTGACATAGGGCATGACCGCCCATAACATACCTAGTAAGTTGAAGTACAATGAGTAAAGGCCAAAATTTCATTCATTCCTATGACAAGAAAGGAATCTTAATTGACGGACTACAATTGTTCCGGGACCACTGCAGACAAGCATAATCAAGATGGGGTATAGCTTATATACATTAATTGACTTTTACCCTGCATTTTAACTTGTTATAACATGTCATTTATAAAGTTATTATATGGACTTGATTGTATAAGAAAGTTATACATATTATCTGCGCACAAAAATTAAACTCAACAACAAATTATCATCAACAATAATTGTTACATATAAGTGGCACCAAGCCGTCCAAAGATGAAATGTCAAATATGCTGATAACTACAGATAATATAAACTAAAGGCTTCCTGCATCAGAACTGCACTCCATAAATTATCAGCCTAACTTTGGCCTTATTCAATTCCTGGACAAGAATTAAGCCTCAAACCAAACCAGAAACTAAGTTAGCCTAAAAACCCATTCAAATAGGGAATCCAATAAGCAAAGTTGAGTATTCTTTTTATTTAGCTAGCGTTTGGCCATAGATTTTCAAATTTATTCTGAAAAATTTGATTTGGGTGAAGTTTGGTTTGAAGATGAAAATGTGTTTGGACATCAGTTTTCAAAACATATTTCCCAAATTTATTTTGGAAAAATATGAAACATGACTTATACCCACAAGTTCTAAAAACTATCACAAATACCCAACAATATCATTATCTATAACATTCATTATATTATCGCAAATCATAATCCTGAACATAAATAAATTTGATACAAAATTATCATTTTTATAATGAACTACATGATACACTATCAGGTGACTAAGAAGACGAAACAACATTGTTACAAAATAATAAATGGTGAGCTCTTTTATAAAATATAAAAGTTTGGGGCAATTTTTTAAAAATATAATAATAATATTTTGGCCCAAAACAAGTTATTGAGCTGGTTTTGAGATTTGGGATTTGTGATTTGGGATTTTGACAAAATGTAGGTAAAATCTATGGCCAAATATGTGTTTGACAAATAAAACCCAAATTTATTTTGGCAAAATCTATGGCCGGGTACTTATAGTTACTGCAAAGTCTTCTTTGATTGTATCTGCATCAATCATGGAAATTTCATACTACATCCTCATCTTCACTTTCCTTTACTTGCTAAAGAACCATTTCCTTAGAAAATTCCATAATCTCCCACCAAGTCCATTTATTTCTTTACCCATAATAGGCCATCTATATCTCTTCAAGAAACCACTGATTAAAACATTGGCTAAGATCTCAGAAAAACATGGTCCTTTGCTTTTCCTCCGATTTGGATCGCGCCATGTCCTCCTTGTCTCTTCCCCTTCTCTTGCAGAGGAATGTTTCACCAAAAACGATGTCGTCTTTGCTAACCGTCCAAGGTTGCTTGCTGGAAAACATCTTGGTTACAATTATACCAGCCTTGTTTGGGCCTCCTATGGCCAACATTGGCGCAACCTAAGACGGATTGCTACTCATGAAATCTTGTCCACTCAGAGAATTCAAATGTTCGCTGACATCTATAGAGTTGAGGTTCGATCGCTGCTTCAACGACTCGTTAGGGGTAAAACCAATGACGGAGCTTCTTACACAGTGGATATGAAAGCGGCTTTCTTTGAGATGACACTGAACATTCTGATGATGATTTTTGCTGGGAAACGATACTATGGTGGTTCTGCTGTGGAGGAATCTAGGAGCTTTAAAGAGATTGTTGCAGAAACTTTCCAATTGAGTGGTGCAACAAATATAGGAGATTTTGTGCCACTTCTTAACTGGATAGGAGCAAACAAACTTGAAGATAAGCTGAAGCTATTGCAGGAGAAGAGGGACAACTTCATGCAAGATTTGATTGAAGAGCACAAGAACAACAGAAAGGGATCTTCTTGTGAGCAAAAGAAGAACACCATGATTGATGTTCTTCTATCACTCCAAGATTCAGAACCTGATTATTACACAGATGAAGTGATAAGGGGCATGGGACAAGTCATGTTATCAGCAGGGACAGATACTACAGCTAGCACAATGGAGTGGGCATTATCACTTCTTCTGAACAATCCTGAGGCACTAAAGAAAGCTCAAAACGAAATAGACACTCACATAGGACAGTCACCAAGATTACTTGATGACTCAGACCTTGCTCAACTCCCTTATCTCCATGGGATCATAAACGAAACTCTCCGAATGTACCCAGTTGTCCCGATTCTTGTGCCACATGAGTCCTCGGATGAGTGTGTCGTTGGAGGTTTTCGTGTCCCCCGTGGGACAATGTTGCTGGTGAATATGTGGGCAATACAGAATGATAATAAGACATGGGAAGGGCCAAATGAGTTTAAGCCTGAGAGGTTTATCGATATCAAAGGGCAACGAGATGGGTTCAGGCTAATGCCATTTGGATATGGCAGGAGAGGATGTCCAGGTGAGAATTTGGCAATGCATGTAGCTAGTTTGGCATTGGGATCACTTGTTCAGTGCTTTGAATGGGAGAGAATAAGTGAAGAGCTGGTTGACATGACTGGAGGACCTGGACTCACTATGCCTAAGGCTATACCATTGCTAGCAAGATGTAGGCCACGCCAAGATATTGTTAACCTTCTTGCTCAGTTGTAATCAAGTTTCTTCCCTGAGCTTTCTTTTCAAACAAAACTAATAAACACAGAAAAACAACACTACTACTTTCATTTCAATAAGTATTGCAGAGGGTAGGCTTCCTGTTGTAGCTTATCTCTTCTTAGTTGCTAATACACGACTACTACTACTACGTTGCAATCCCAAACTTTTAGGGGACGTTTGGTTGGGAAATAAGTTATCTCGGGATTAGTTATCCCGCGATTGTTACCCAACCCTCCCATAGGGATAAAAATAACACTACAATCCTGGGATAACTATCTCTTATCCCTCGTACCAATCCCTTGTACCAAACGAGCCCTTAGTTGCTAATAACGGAAAAATGAAAAGAGAAAACACTATTCCACTTGTAGATATTATATGCAAAACTTGAATACAAATATCGCTCAATTTCTTTTTACGAATGCATTGAAGTTGATCCTCGCGTATGTGCATGCATCAGCATTCTTCAAACAAGAGCTCACTGTTATAGTGGTTATGACTCCCATGTATGTTCAAAATGTAATTGAAGCTGACCATGTTTGACCACTCATAGGAGGCGATGAAGAATGAACAAAGAAATTCTTAGTGTATAACAAAGTTTTGATGACTGCACCAGATCAACATTCCCATCATTTTTTTGTGGCTGTAGAGTAGATCAGTGAGTTACCAATCATTAAGAAATATATACAATCACAGAAGCAGGAACAATTATCCAACATTTAACAAGAAAATGAAGGCGCTTAACTTTCATAAGCAATCAGAATGATGGATTCCTTTTACGTTTATTCTGTAACTCGTGTAAAAATCAGTATTCACCGTTAGTGCAAAGCACAATAACTATGTTGCCCAACTCAGTAGAATATTTTCTGAACAGGTTATACAAGCAAACCTTTCAAAAAGACTAAACTAAAAGGGAACCAGATGGTAGTCACCAAAATAAATATCCTCACTGCCTTCTCGGCTTCGTGTATACAAAAGCATTTGCTTTCATGGTTGGTACATTTCAACACGCACCATTCATCATTATTATCTTAGCTCCACCTCCTTCGATCTTCTTCCTCATCTACTGGAGTGTACCATGATGGTCTTCGCTTTGAGTTGCTCAATCTGTAGTTCAGAAGAATCTCTTCATTACAAATTGCTCTAGTTGCCACAAGAACAAGCGTCTTTAGAACAGGGACATCTGATCCATTCTTGCCGGACTTCCACTTGAACCAAAAGGAGCCAAACCTTTTCATGCTTGCTTCTTCACCATTTCCGAACGAAATATTTGGTATATAGGGTCTCATGTGTTTCTCCGGGAGGGGAAAGTCATAAGGGCATATCATAACATTGGGGACCATGTCCTTGGCTGGGTGGTTGGCAAAGTGAGCAAAGGCTAGAGGGTTTCTCCTTTCCAAAACTTCATGGTTGCCACCTAGACGTGTTCCATCCAATGGTTTACTGAGCAATCTCCAAACTCGCTCAGAACCCTCTTCATCAACTTGCATGTTGTACTTAGGTTCAGGAAGGGACGAACCATTCCATATTTCCCGAGATTCACCACCAGCACCCCAGGGCTGCGCATTTATCACAGTTCCATCATACCGTGTGATCAAATACGAATTTTGGGCATCAACTCTTGGATATCCAGGAATATAGCGGTAATATGCGGGGGAGTAGATTACACCAGGATAGAGTGCTAGCACAGCACCAACGTCAGCTTCACCATGTAAGAATAAACCTTGCCCAGCATCCTCATGTGGAATTCGCGACGGTTTGACCTCCAGAGTGTAGCCCATAAGATTCTTTAAACTCTGCGAAACCTCTATGCGCGTTAATGGCTTGGTTTCAGGTATAGCTGTGCTGAAAACATATCAGTAATCAAAATCCAGGGGCAATGCAGCTAATCAAAGTCATCAAAACTAGCAGTGAGAAAGAAAATCTTTATCCAAGTTGACCAAAAAGCTTAAATATAATCTATGTGAGACCACAAAAAAAGTTTCTACAACTATAATTCTATGTTATACCCCACTTTCCAAGGGCTTATATTGAACGCAATCCATGAGAACCGTCCTACAATTACCTATGGGTCCAATTTTCCAGGACATGGACTCTTATGTCCCTACCAAAATGTTAAGACAAAAGTTTTTAGTTAAAGAATTCCAAAAGTCCTAGGAAACGCCATTAACATAATATTTGTTTCAATTCTATTTTTGGTAAGCAAAATAGTTAACAACCAACAATATGGCGAGGAGTTAGAATTCACCTTCATAATACAACATAACATAACAAAAGCAGGACATAAAGGGTTGCCAACACGTTGCTAAAGTTGGGAACTAATGAAAATTCTAAACAAATTTTAGAAAAGCGACAAATATAAAAGGTGCTGCGGAAACTTCAGCTCAAGATTCTTACCGATGTGGTCCTTTAATGGAGCAGTCCTACCAATAGCAAGGCCTAGCCCACTGCGACGAGGAGAAGGACTATTTTCGGAAGATGATGTGTCCTGTTTGTCCTTGACATTAAGATCAGGGAGTAATATGTGATCCATATAATTGCAAAAGTTTGTAATCTGGTTATGCACATTATCTTGGACCTGCTTGTGTTGATCAGCTAAGGAGGCCTTGCCAGCCATGTCAATAATCTCCTCAGCATCAGCTTCAACGGCATCCTTTCCCAAACGATTGTAACTGAAAAGTGAAGTTTATCATGGCAAGGATAAAACTTGCAGAAAAGATGTATGCAATTTTTACTATCATATGTTTCATAAGCGATTCAGCCATAAAAGAAGTTAGTTACAGCTTACAGTTTCAACTGATCCGAGATAGACAAGAGCCTTAGATGACAATAATACAATGCAATTTCCGCACCCCCTTCCCCCCTTTTCTTTGGACCAGTCAATATTGCAACTAGTGTTGAATACAGTTATCTAAAAAAGAAACAAAAAGGAAAATGTAGAACATGGATTGCTGGTTGATGACTCAAGTAATGTCCTAGCTCCTAAGAACTGAAAGCAGCAAAACATTCATCAAAATACCCAACCAGCTCCTCACAAGTTTGATAGCACGGACACAAAACCTTACTCAACAGAAAAATTTTAACTTCCGTCATTCAAACAAAAGATGAAATGACCAGAAAAAAATATAAAATATCCTAACAAAACCTTTCCTTTGCACATGTTAAAACAAATCCATTTCAATCTCATAAAGTGCATATTTAAATTACAAATAAAAAACTGAATAGCCTGTAGAATTGTATTTACATGAAAGAGCTAAGCGACAACAACAACAACAACAACCAAAAAAAACCCAGTGTAATCCCCCAGGTGGGGTCTGAGGAGGGCAGTGAGTATGGAGCCTTACCCCTACCTTGTGCAGGTAGAGAGGTTGTTTTCGATAGACATGAAAGAGCGCAACCTGGTCGGTCAATTACTCATAGAAAATGGTTTTACAAGGGAAAGTGCAAATAATTACAGCCAATTGAACAGCTTAGATCTGCCAATTCTTGGTACAAACATCAATGCTAAAGCTATGTTTTTGCAGTAAATTTCAAAGAGTGCAGATAAAACCTAAATTAGCCTACCTTAGTTTGTTGACCGAATTATAGATAATACAGCAAGTTGTATTTGTCACCAGTCTGTTTACACGAAGAGTATAAGTTTGATGCACATGCATAGTGTAAAAAAGATTTACACCATCAGGTCACTTAAAAGGCAACTTCAAGTAACTCTTTTACAAACACTAATTGGTACGTTTAAAAAGATGGGAAGCAATCTTCTCTAAGAGGTCAAAATACACTTATAGTGTAAGAAAATCTTCGCAATGGATAACTTCAATCCTTAAAAATAAAAAGCATCCTATATAGCAGCATTACCTTTTTTTTTTAGTATGTAAAATGATTCTTACCTAGAGTAAAGGAAGAGACGGCTTATATCAGCTTCAAACTGAAGATGCCTTGGATCTTTAGCAAATGTGGGGCTTTTTGCAAGAACTTTAACAGCCTAAAATTTGTTCCAGAATTTTATCAAGATATGAATTGCATTAATATTCATTACAATAAGTACATACCATATTTTAGAATCGTTGGAACTAGGAAAAGCATTATAAATCACAATCTTCAATAGTTAAAAGCATTTGTAAAAATCTTAGTCAAAAAATGCTTTTTAACTCTCCAAATTAAAAAAGTCTTTTGGGGAGGGAGGAAGAACCCAAAAACCCAACATAGATTAAAAATTTAAAACTCTTACATATGAACCTTTTAGTATCCAATAAAATTACATATCCAGTTCCAAGTTTACACATTTGAACAGCACATCAAATGAAGGAAAGAAGTCTCAGTTGAGCGACAGACGGGGGGGGGGGG